>JACEII010000092.1:1222190-1424503 GCA_014332785.1 Antheraea mylitta
AAGCTGGAGGGTTTGTTTATTTGGTTGAACGCGCTAATCTCAGGAACTACTTACTGGTCCGGTTTGAAAAATTCTTTTCGTTTTCTTGCTCATTTGTCGAGGACGGAGAAAAGTTATCTGTCATCATCAAAGAATGTTTCAAAACCGGTCTTTTTTTCAACGTAAGCCCAATAGCCCAGAAAGCTTATATCCTATATGAGAATTTTGTTTCCAGGCCTATTGACGAGAAATGGCTCGTTGGACCTTGAATCTCCAGGTGATAAAGTTGGAAGAAAAAAGGCTTTTGACCTCCTGGCGGCAGCTGCTCTTCCAGGTACTTCTTATCTATTAGTATATCAAACAGAAAGTAAGTTTATTCAATTGCGTCTAGTGTTTATAATTATAAATTACACAAAGATTGATATTTAAACGATAGAGTATATCCTATACTAATATTATAACCCACCTACCCTCCCCTTCCTCTTCCTCCTTCCCTTCCTGCCCATCCCCCACCCTCCTCCCAAATACAGGTTGGCAACGCACTTGCGACTCCGCTGGTGTTGCAAGTGTCTATGGACGGTGGTGATCACTTAACATCAGGTGACCCATCTGTTCGTTTGCCTACTATGACATAAAAAAAAACTGGAGGGTTTGTTTGTTTGGTTGAACGCGATAATCTCAAGAAAAACGCCATACAATCGGTCACACTTACCAGCGTGTCATGACGCGAAATTATAAATTTATATCCTGCCAAAAATACCGCTCAACGCGTCTAACGCGTCTAACAAGTTACGTAAATATCAATGCAGTTGTATAGAAGTATAAAATTAGGCTATCTTACCAACAGGAGCATGTCCTGACGTCAGTGGAAGAGTTTTATCCTTACCCACCCTTGGAAAATTCTGCGAGACCAGACAGAACGAACCGAAGACTGAACAACAACTCAGAGATATCATTCAGGTAATTTATGAATATCTATTTTTTTTTTATTTATTCAGGACAACATACAATTGTACTCAGAAATACATGTAAGTAATATTAAAACGACATAGTTATTAGTCTTCTCTTGTCTGTTTATAAGATAGTTCTGACGATTTGATGTGAAACATCTATAGGCGGAGGGTAAAGTTCGTTTCAATTTTTAAGTTACATGACTCACAAACGAATATCTATATATTGATACTTGAAGCAAAATAATTGTACCCCTTTTTAACCTATTTCCCGTCAACGGGTGAACTTGAAATTTGACATAGTTACAGTTTATTTGTCGGAGAAGTGCAGAAACCTGTTTATTTTATGCATTAGAAGTACTTTAAATTAATTAAAATATGCACTACTCACACTACTACTCGAGTTTTACACAACATATAGACACATGTAAATAAAAAAGACATTTAGACAGCCGTCAATAATTACGAACTTCAAAAAAGGTTGTGAATGAGGTTGCTATGCTCGACTATATGTATTTTTTAACTCTTACGTTTTAATTACCATTTTTCATTCTACATTCAACAATAATATTATAAAATGTAACTATTATTGTAATGTTTATTATTAACTTTTTATGGTGATCACACTTCTCACACTTCACACTCAAATACCACCCCATGGTGTCGTGTAAAATTAATTCAAAATTGTGTCATGGGTTGCGATAAATTTCTTTATTTTCGTAAAGTTATGTTTGGTTAAAATTTGAGCCTTACCACGTGGTTTTTGTTTCCAACTTATAATTAATTTTCATTTTCAATTTCATTAACACATAGATTTTTTTTATGTTTATGTAATTAAAGATCATGGCAAATGTCAAATAACGGAGTAGCCATGATTAAAACCTTTGATTATAGAAGTATACTCTTTAACAAAAGAACCCTTATAGGCTGGCATGATAGTGGCGACCGGCGATCGACAGTGTGTCAATCGGTGGTCGCTATTATTTTTGGATTGTACTATGCTTACCATCAGGCATAGTGCAGTAACTTTGCCGTGCTACAATAAAAAAAAAAAAAAAAAAAAACCTAATAAGGTTCAAACTTTAAAGAATCAATTAACTATAGTCGAATGTCGACCATTGGGTGCCCACTAGTATGTATGAATAACTTAGAATAGTTTAGCTAGGTCAGATCGGATTCTTTCGATAACAGCCCAAGTCGAGGTGAGCCGTGCACCCTTGGACATGATACCCGAATTAAATCGGCTGAGTGCCTCAAGCGCTCGCTTTAGTAGTCTGGTGAATCTGTAAAGGTCTTGCAAGGCCAATACCATAGTCAGTTCGAGAAAAAATGGTAAACTTGATTGTTGACGTGGCGACGCAAAGACGAACTTTGCACTATTACGAGATACTCAAAAACATTTGCAACTCTATTTTTATAAATATAAGATTCAAACTGTTTTGTAAGCCACTCGTTCACTAGTGTTATGCGGCACGCGCCGACGACACAGCGCCTTTTGAAAAATGCCGCCAAAAACACCGCGTCTGCGCCGATTTGAGTTTTTGTATTTAATAAATATGAATATTTATGTGATAAAATAAATAAATAGTTATTATTTTATGGAACAAATTTGTAATGCTATATCTTTTCATTATGCCATAGCTGATTCCTGTCGTAATCTGTTCTTTTATGCATATAATTTATACGAAACGATTTCGATGTTTCACATCTGCCAGGCGTCCCGAGACGGCTCAATATTTTTTCACGCTCTGGACAACATTGATAGCAGCAATTGAGGACCAGGAATTTTAATTAAATCGAAGACCCAATCTATCTTTACAGCCAGTAATTCTACTTGCTTCTTTCAGAGGCACGAACCAGATCCCACTCTACGAGCAGAGAACTGCCTCTCTTTCGAAGGTTTTGTCCGCTTTCTGACTGACAAGGATAATTATGCCTTCGTTCCTGAACAGAGGCGAGCAAACAACTTCTCAAGGTAACGTAACTTTGAGGGCAGTCAACAAAACATTTTTAGGCCACTTTTGTAAATGTTCCGGCGCTCCACATTATACTAAATCTTGGATAAATAAAATCCAGTGCCATGATGAACTCCGAAACTACTCAACCGATCTTCATGAAACGTTGGCATTTATTTATAATTTGGTACAACTTGAGATATAAGATAATTTATAGTATTATTGTAATATTAGTGCGCCGCTTCTATTGGTCTTAGCGTAATGATATATAGTCTTCCTCGATAAAAGAGCTATCTAACGAAAGAATATATCAAACCAGACTAGTAATTCTTGAGATTAGCGCGTTCAAGCAAACAAATAAACCCTCCATTTTTATAATATTAGTAAGATCTACAAAGCAGTTGTGAAAGACGCTATTCTGACCCTTGAATTCATCCTCTAGCAACACCATATCGGAGGATGAAGAGGTCCAAAGGAGCATCAGCAAAGACATGACCGGTCCTCTAAGCCAGTACTACATAGCCAGCAGCCACAACACCTACCTCACAGGGCACCAATTGAAGGGGGAATCGTCCGTCGAATTATACAGTCAGGTAAGTCATATTTAGTTAATGCTAGCTACCTTTTATTCAACGTTAGAAGTATTGAATTACAAGCGCTTTCTGTTATAGATTAATGTACATATAAAAATTCGTTTATAGAAACTATATCGTGTATTTTACAAGCTAAAAGGTTAAAAAACCGGCCAATTCCATTTTCTTTCGAATTGATTTATTGTTATTTATGTTTGAGATTGTGCAGCTCATTATCTATACTATCTAGACTAATATTATAAAGAGGTAAAGTTTGTGAGTTTGTGACGTTGTGATATGGCGTTGTAGGGGGTAATCTCAGGAACTACTGGTCCGATTTGAATAATTCTTTCAATGTTATATAACTCACTCATCGAGAATGGTTATAGGCTATATATCATCACGCTAAGGTCAATAGGAGCGAAGCACAGATGAAAAATGTTTCAAAATCGGGATGTCTTTTCCTTTTGAGAACTGCTGCCTGTTAGTATTGGTGTTAGTGTATCTATTCCACGCGAACGAAGTCGCGGGCAGAGGCTAGTCTCTAATAATTTAAGTACCTGGACGACCGAACCCAGCTCGGTTCTTTAAAAAACATTTTAAAATTAAAATTAACTATTACGTGTGCCTCACAAAGTAAGCATTTCTTTTAAAAAATAAAAAAAAAATAAAACAAAAAATAAAAAAAGATATCTCTTTGCTGTCAGTTGGATTCGAACTGGGGTTACATGGATTTTCGAAGCAACCGATTTCCATCTGAGCTATTTTTGTTTTAACAGCGGCGGCGAAATATACCTTTATATTCTAGCTATATGTTTCATTCGCTGAAAACTAAGTCAATAGAATTTTCTATGAATATAATTTAGCTAGATCGATTTATCGTCCCTAAAACTACCTACATAGCAAGTTTCACGGAAATCGCTGACGTCGTTTCCGAGATCCTGAATATATAGAAATATACAAGAATTGCTCGTTTAAAGGTATTAGAAGATTAAAGTATATAAAAATGTACATAACTATTGTTCGAAATACCAGCAAATATGAAGACCACACTAATTTTAATAATTTCAATTGAGAAATTCTTCAATTTAAATATTGTCAGTCGCAATATAATTAATATGAAAATTCGAAAGAGAATTTATTTCATTATTTTAAGTTTTCACTTTTCTCGGCAGTCGTTATGAGTGCCTAGAATTTTTTATTTATAAAAACTAACCTCTGCCTGCGACTTCGTCCGCGTGGAACAGTTACTTTTGGCTAACACGCAACGGAAATTCTCAAGAGAAAAAAACTCGATTTTGAAGCATTTTTCATTGATGCTCTACTCCTATTGGCCTTAGCGTGATGATATATAGCAATTTACAATTTTAGCCATTATTCTATATTACGTTATTAGGCATTGGGTATACCTGATTGTTGACGTGGCTACGGGAAACACGAACTTTGCAGTATTAACGAAGTACTCAAACATTTGCAACCCTATCTGTATTAACATAAGATTCAAATTGTTTTGTCGGCCATTCGTTATACTAGAGTTACGCGGCACGCGCCGACGACATAGCGCCTTTTGTTAAATGCCGCCGAACACATCGCGCCTGCGCCTATTTGAATTTCTGTATTTAATAAAAATTAATATCTATGTAATAAAATAAATAAACAGTTATTATTTCATTGAACAATTTTCTGAAGTGCTTTATCTTTTCATTATGCCATAGGTGATTCCTGTCGTAATCTGTTCTTTTATGCATATAACTTATACAAAACAATTTCGATGTTTCATATCTGCCAGGCGTCCCGTGACGGTTCAATTTTTTTATTGATATAGAACGAGTATGAAGGGCCGAGTATCCTGTAAAAATATTGCTAACGAGTAACCAGTCACCCAGTTATACCTAAACCGGTGAAAAGTGCATTAAAATCCATTTAGTAATTTTTGTATTTATCGCGAACAGACAAACAGACGTGGCAAAGGACTTTTTTATAATATATAGTGATTATCATCACTGTTTGAAGGTTTCACTTTTAAGGCGAATGAAATGGCCATACATTTTTTTAAATTATAACATTTTTAACAGCTTCTGCACAGTGAACGATAGTGATCCGTTACGCACTAGCCAGTGACGTACTGAATCGTGCATACTTAGATTCAGTCTTTATGCAACACCTATACTATCTAACGGAGAGTGTATCATTCCAATAATGACATCTTATAATAAAAAAAATAATATTGTATGTATATATATAACATCTACAGTATTTCAAGTGTATACTGTGCGTTTACAGTCAGTACGTAATTTAAAATTTTTCACTTCTATCGTGTGCTTATACGGACACTCCCCTTTATTAACCATTTCGTAGGTGGTAGAGCTACGCTGAATATATTATTGATTTCAGCATGAATAGGTTACATCTCCTGGGATAGTACCACCGTCTCACAGAAAACCGACGGGAAGTAACAGTGCTTGCATTGTTGCACTTCGTTCGGTCGGTGAGAGCACCGGGGGCTCAACGCCCCTCCTTTCCCATTCTCCTCCCAACACAGGGTGGCAACGCACTTGCGACTATCCTAGTGTTGCTAGTGTCTATGGACGGCGGTGAACACTTAACATCAGGTGACCCGTCTGTTCGTTTGCCTCTTATTACATAGAAAACAAGATTTCAAAACAAAGACATTTTCGAATAAAAATCATTTATTATTCATTTCAAATCAAAATTGATAGTTATAATTAAAAATAATATACGACTTAAACAGCTATTCTAGTGAGTGTTCCGTCGGTACCAAAAACGTGCCCTGTAATCATCACTGCACGTGAGGAAAGCCGGGGCCGTACCCGAGTGTACTATGAACCTGAAATGCAAAATTTATAAAATCAAAATCCAAAATCAAAAATACTTTATTCAGTTTAGGCCCTAATAAGGCGCTTATGAACGTCAAAAACTACCGTCGGAAAACAACCCAGCCATCGAGAAGAACCGGCATCAAACTCGATTGGGTACATTTTTTTTTAAATACATTTCCAAAACATCATACAATAGCTTATAGTGGATGCACAGAGAGGAGTCAATTCCAGACATCACTATCGTTCACATACTAATCCACTCTATAATATCCTTTTGACAACACCCACTTGACATGGCGCTTAAATTTATAATCCTGCAAATCGGTAACATGTTTTGGGACTTTATTGTAAAACCTAACACTATTACCTAAGAAACTATTACTGGTTTTGCTAAGTCTGAAACATGGGACGACCAGTTTATTACGGTTTCCAGTATTTACATTATACCGGTCTTTTACTAAATTCACTTTTTCAAAGTTTTTACGGACATACATTAAATTATCAAGAATGAATTGGGAGGGCAAATCTAATAACTTTAAAAGAGCAATTCTTGTATATTTGGAGTGTAAGGAGTGTCGAGTAACATCTTAAGACTTGAGACACCCAAGCCAACCTCACATGCACGTGGTGCACCCTGCTGAATAACGAACGAGGCAATGGCGATAGCGGGGTGGTAGGGTTATACAGCCCGACTGGGTCGCAACCACCATGTATATGGCGAAAAAGCCCGTCATAGTGACTCGCTTCTGCGCGTCGCGTTTCGGGATCAGCCTGTGCATATCCAGTACCGGGTGACTTTCGTCATTATAGCCGGCATGACAGCGGCGACCGGCGATGGATAATCTGTCTCTCGGTGGTCGCCACTGTTCTTGGATTGTACTATACTTACCATCACGCAGTCACTTTGTCGTGCTTCAATAAAAAAAAAAATTATATTGCTATATATTCAGGATCTCGGACACGGCGAAAGTGATTTACGTGTAACTTAGTATGTAGGTGTTTTCGGGGACGATAAATCGATCGAGACTTCATTCATAGAAAACTTTTTTAACTGAGTTTTCAGGCAATGAAAAAATATAGCTAGAATATAAAGATAAATGTTGCCGCCGCTTTCAAAATGAAAACAGTTCAGATGAAAATCGGCTGCTTCAAAAATCCGTCTAACCCCAGTTCGAATCCGAATGACATAAAAAGAGATATCTTTTTCTATACTAATATTATAAGTCATTTCTCCATCGTTCCCAGACTTTCTCGACAATATAACGACCTTGTTAAAAAAGATCACACCATAGACTTATTCAGTAATTCCCTATCTAATTTCAGGTCTAAAATTAGTTTTTTATTTAATTAATTTCTGCAGGATCTTTTTTCCTTAATTTTTAAGTTATAGATTATCGAATTGTTTTATTTTATTATCTTCCTAATTTTTTTTTTTTTTTTTTCATAATTGTTTCTTTTACTTTTATTGTCTTCCGCATCGTATCTTTTATTCATAAATGCTGTAGTCAACTGTAAATAGTGACATAAATAATTTTTAAGTATTCGCATGTATGTTTTTTAGTTTTTTATTTTATGTTACTGTTGTTGATTCTATATGTTAAATAAATAAATAAATAAATAAAAAGGTAATGTTTGTGAGTTTGTGAGGTTGTAGGGGGTAATCTCATGAACTACTGGTCCGATTTGAATAATTCTTTCAGTGTTATATAACTCATTTATCGAGGATGGTTATAGGCTATATCATCACGCTAGGACCAATAGGAGCGGAGCCCCAATGAATAATGTTTCAGAATCGTTTTTTTTTCTCTTGAGAGCTTCCGCTGCGTGTTGGCTTTAGATCAAAGTAACTATTCCATATATGTTTTACCATGTTAAACAACGCACAGACCGAATCACGGATATCAGCTAGTTATTTAAATATATCTCTTACCGAACAGCTCCATTATGTCCCAAGGACATGAGCTGACATCTACTAGCGCTTCTCGAATGCCAAGTACATAGTGAAGTCGTTGCCTCATCCGGGAACAGAACGTAGTCCTCCGTGTGGTTGAAAATCGCCTGAGCGTGATGCTCTTGCTTACCTGAACACCCAATTTTCATACCGTTAAAATATTTTCATCTCAACCAAAGCACGTATAGGCGGACGACACATTCAACCGTAAATGGTTACCAACGGCCACGGACAACCGTATCACCGAGTCACTCGAAAAGTACATTATTTTGGGGTGTAAGGGGTGTCGAATAACACCATAAGACTTGAGACACCCAAGCCAACCTCACCTGCACGTGGTGCACCCTGCTGAATAACGAACGAAGCAATGGCGAAAGCGGGGTGGTAGGGTTTTACAGCCCGACTGGGTCGCAACCACCATGCATATGGCGAAAAAGCCATTAATAGTGATTCGCTTCTACGGGTCGCGTCTCGGGATCAGCCTGTGCATATCCAGCTTATTACAGGCCGGCATGATAGTGGCGACCGGGGATGGACAGTGTGTCAATCGGTGGTCGCTATTATTTTTGAATTGTACTATGCTTACCATCAGGCATAGTGCAGTCACTTTGCCGTGCTACATAAAAAAAATATATATATATATATATATAATTCAATTCATAAAAATATGTCCGCCTAGTTCTAAGATTAACTAAAAGTTATCTAGGAATAAGTAATATATTTTTACAAATGTCTGTCTCTCTATGTGTGTGAGCACGTGTCACTGCTAAAATATTGGGTTCACAGTAAAACCTTATAAAGTACATAACAAAACGTATCCTCGAGAGTAACAAAATAAAATATCCTGTCTGTTTTGATTATTCTTTATTTCGTTGATGGCTGCCCGTCAATTCGCCCGTATTTAAACAACATCTAATACATAAAATTCTCGTGTCACAGTTTTCGTTGCCATACTCCTCCGAAACGGCTTGACCGATTTTGATGAAATTATTTGTGCTTATCCGGTATCTATGAGAATCGGCCAACATCTATTTTTCATCCCCCTAAATGTTAGGGGTAGTCCACCCCTAAATTTTTATTGATTTTTTAGACAAAATTTTTAATTTCTATTTTTTTATGATACAACATACAAAAATACATACAATCCTCAATTTTCACCCTTCTACGATCAACCCTTATTTTTTAATAGCCATTTTAGTAATTATTCATTTTTCACCACTTGGTAAATTATCCCAGAGAAAGAGCTAATTAAAACCAATTTGTTGTCTCTTTTGTGAGCGAGTTTTATGCTTACTTTAAAATATTTCTCACATACCAACTGGGTGTATGTTTAAGTAAGTCCCTGTATTGTTCGGATTTACAAATGCAAACGGTTGAGGTCGCTAAAATCGGGTTTTAGATTAATTACGATTTTTCGCGTTTAAAAATATAATTGACACAGGTTTGAACCAATTTGGTGCAGATGAAGTTGCACGGGTCAGCTAGTATAACTATATATTTTTCACGAACGATATTGAGAATATGCCATCTTACTTCCACATTACATTACATTCCACGGGCACAGCTTCTATATACTAATATTATAAAGAGGTAAAGTTTGTGAGTTTGTGACGTTGTAGGGGGTAATCTCAGGAACTACTGGTCCGATTTGAATAATTCTTTCAGTGTTATATAGCTCATTTAACGAGGAATATTATAGAATATATATCATCACGCTATGACCAACAGGAGCGGAGCACCAATAAAGAATGTTTAAAAATCGTGTAATACGTTAGTCGCTTGCAATATTTCTACAGGACTCTAAGTACTTAACTCTCGCTTTAAATCAATAATTAAAAAAAAAATAGATGCTTAATATTTGACCCAATTATCTAGAGAAATACAGTTATATTCAATCGATTACGCACCTTTGTAAAACACGTGCGCGAAAAGAAGTGGGGTTAACGACCAAGTAATGAAGGGTAATTTTTCGAAGAATGAATAATAAAGGGTTTACCGTCGAAGGCTATTAAATCCAGGTCGACCTTTGCAACTCTCCGCAGCAATAATTGCACCTAGATTTATTACGTTTGTATCCGTACTTTTGTAACAAACTTTAACTTAAATTCTCTTTGTTCTTTATTAGTATTTGTTTTTATATTATTATTTTATATGTTAAATGTGACCATAAAGTATGATCTCTTTAAATATTGCAAACGAATTACTAATCTATCATGTGCTGTATTTAAATGAATATATATCTATTGTCAAATTACATAACGGCGCCATCTAGTGATAAATGCCAAAACAAAAAGAAATGCTTTGAAATATAAGGATAAGTGGTATGATAGTAATAATAATAATTACCCGTTGTCCCGGCGCCCGTATACTGTATAAGGCATCTGCTGCTAGCCAACTCCCATAGCTTTATCGACGAGTCCAAACCCGATGTCAGGAGATACTAGAAATAATTTTAATCACAATAATTCGCGGTACTACTCGCACTTAACCAATTTCAGGAAAGCGTAAACGAGACAGATATACAGTGGTTTTGATTTATAAAAAAAAAATCGATTATAGTGACGTCAGACTTATGTCCCTTGAATTTAAAGCATACTTTCGTAGGAAATTTATTTGGCATAGCAACTTCGGACATAGCGACAATATCGGGTATAACGATTTGTTGTTATAAACCATTTGTGATAAATTCCTAGAAATTTAAAGCATCTTTTCGTAAGAAATTTATTGGGCAACAGCAACTTCGGATATAACGACAATGTCGGGTATAGCGACTTGTTGTTATGAACCATTTGTAACAGATTTCAAGAAATTTAAAGTAAACTTTCGTAAGGAATTTATTCGGCAGTAGCAACTTCGTATATAGCGACAATGTCGGATGTAGCGACTTCTTATGAACTATTTGTGACTGATTCCTAGAAGTTTAAAGCGTACTTTCGTAAGAAATTTATTCGGTAATAGCAACTTCGGATATAGCGACAATGTCGGCTATAGCAACTTGAAGAATTTGTGGCAGAGTCCTAGAAATTCCATGCTCATATCGTGGCTGAGTCTGCAAAGGCACAAAGACTCGTACATAAAACTATTATGCTTTCTTATCCTTTTCTTGCATTTACAGATGACCAGATATATTTGCTTTGTTTGTAGGTAGGACTACTTAATACGTGTACAAAGTTGAACTTAGACTAACAATTTCCAGTGTGTATTTCGAACAGTATACTAGTATAGTATAGTAGTAGTAACTGTAGTGGTAGAGCCAAGCTGAAGGTATTATTGATTTCGACACGAATGGTTCGGCTCGTCCAGGGAAGCACCACCCTCTCACAGAAAACCGACGTGAAGTAACAGTACTTGCATTGTTGCGTTTCGTTCGGTCAGTGAAAGAGCCGGAGACTCACCTACCTTCCCCTTCCTCCTTCCCTTCCCGTCCCCCCGCCTTCCTCCAAAACACAGGCTGGCAACGCACTTGTGACTCCCCTGGTGTTGCGAGTGTCTATGGACAGTGGTGATCACCTAACATCAGGTGACCCATCTGTTCGTTTGCCTCTATGATATAAAAAAAAGTATTTCGTATGATTTTCTGCTATTGTGGATATGGCAACTTGCGGATGTAGCAAGTTACGGATGTAGCGACTTGCGGATATAGCAACTTTCGGATGTAGCGACTTGCGGATGTACCGACAACATTAATATGGTCACTCCAGCTTCGTTACAACCAAAGTCCATTGTATCTTCAATGTATATAGTATAATATGGGGTTGTGTAAAAAAGGAAAATCAATAAAGAATTAGAAGGGAGGAAGTTGACCCTTACCTTACTATTCCTGGTGAAAGCGACCGAACAGACTTCCGAACCGTCGTGGGCGTTAACGAATGTATTGAAACATCTATTAGACACAGTGTCCCACAATTTCACGGAACCGTCGGCACTACCACTCGCGAAATACTTCCCATTTGGTGAGAATCTGACAAGGAAACATATCATTGTACTAGGAACTGGTTGAAGCTTTAAGTTAAAGGTTAAACCCCTAAAACAGAAATCGCTTAATATCGACTTCGAACTGGCAAATTTGGAGCTTCTTTTCCGACTGTCCTACGTCTAACCCTCTTAGAGAAAACCGACGTGAAGTAACAATGGTTGCATTATTACGTTTCGTTCGGTCAGTGAGAGCACCGGAGACCCACCTACCCCGTCCCCTCTCCATCTCTCTTCCCCCATTCCTCTAAACACAGGCTGGCAACGCACTTGCAATTCCCCTAGTGAACCGCCTGTCCGTTTGCTCCTATATGATATTTTAAAAAAAATCAGAAGTTTTTTTTATTGATGGCAACAAATTTTCTAATATTCTTACTGCTATTATCAACTGAGTACAGCTGTCTTGTGACAATTTCAATGTTCTTACAAGATCGTGGCCCTTTTTAGAACTTTCCCGGTATTCCTTGTTGCATATCAGAAACCATGTTCCGTGATATTATTTCCCATCCACTTCACTTGTGCACAATAACCGAACAACATTACGTAAAACAGCATCAATATTAAAGCCAAATAATACAAAATTACGAATAAAACACAAAAATCACTATTCATCCACATCCACATTTTAAAGTAAAATTTCTTTAGGCGCGACTAGTAGGTAACTGGAGGGCAATGCAACGGAAGTACGTTACAGTAATATGGCGTCACCGTTTCTGTACCATCCAGGTTTTAAATATTTTTAATTTTGTCAATAAATAGTTTATAAGCAAATCAATGAAAGAACTTTGAAAAAAAGAAATAATAATAAGTATTAAATTGAATAATAATAAAATCATACAATATAATTAATCTAGACTAATATTATAAAGAGGTAAAGTTTGTGAGTTTGTGACGTTGTGATGTTGTGACGTTGTAGGGGGTAATCTCAGAAACTACTGGTCCGATTTGAATAATTATTTCAATGTTATATAGCTCATTCATCGAGAATGGTTATAGGCTATATATAATCACGCTAAGATCAATAGAAGTGAAGCACAGATGAAAAATGTTTCAAAATCGGGATGTTTTTCCTTTTGAGAACTGCTGCGTGTTAGTGCATCTATTCCACGCGAAGTCGCGGGCAGAGGCTAGTTACGTATATAAGGGTGCGCGACCGTGCCGCCATCTGGTTTCAATGTAAGTAACTAACAAATTAAATCAAAGCTTCATATCTGTAGTGCACTATCAGCTAATTCGGAACTTAAATAACATAGAAAACATTATTAGCAACTCTTTGTTATAAAGTAATTAAAATATAGAAAAGCACGCAAAAAAAAAAGTTTTACTTCAACCGCGTGTGACGGTTACACGCACTCGTTTTTTTAAAGGCCGCTATGTTTTTTTTAGTTTAAAAGTATAGATATAAACGGGACTTACTTGATAGAATTGACCTGTTTCTTGTGATGGTGCGAGGGTATAGGGCAGACGAAGCACTGGCTCGTCGTGACGTCATACAATCTGATCACGGGATGCGATGTGGACGCTATTATGTGATCGCCCAATGGGTGGAAAGCCACACAGAGCACCGGCTCCGCGTCCTAGTGACGCAATAAATTTATATCCAGCACTTTTCTTAACATCAATTTCTAACGACTATAACGTGGATTGAAATCCTACATGGGATAGTCGGAGGGATACCCATAGGCTCTGGGAAGCATGGGTTATGTAACAACCACTGCCAGTGACAAAAAAAAACTCCATAATGAACCACTATGGGAATGTCACAGGGTCACGGAAACATACTCCGAGTCATCCCCGACGATTGGCCATTGTCCTTACCTCCGATTGCCTCTCAATTTGCGCGAACCAATTGGAAAACAAGTGGAAGGTCACGTTTCCCGCCCTTTCCCCCCATTGGTTCGACCGTAAGTGGAGAGGGGAACAACCATTAACTTGTTTTTTATCATTATCGTGGGGAAATCCTACATGTACACGACACCCTCCCGGGGAAGAGACTGTATAGTGTGACACTTCAAAACCATACGGTATACCATTTCATACAAAGTTTCAACCCTTATTTCCACTATGTTACATTTTATTTTTATGTTAGGGGTCGAATTTCTAACAATCCTGCCTTAGTGCCCTCACCCACAGTGTAAAACGAATCTGGATATAAATTTTCAGTCCTAGTCCTAGTAGTTTCGGTTAGGGATGTGAGATTAATGGAAAAAGTCGATAAATTAGGAATCGATTTTTCTTTTTTTAAATAATAATCGATTTTTTAAAAATCGATTTTATTGAAAATAAATAATCGATTTTTTCAAAAATCGATTTTTATAATATTTAAAAATAGACATGCTTTCCATATTCCTATAATAAACCTAAAGATTTAAAATAACAATTTATCAGATTAAGAATCACATAAAATGATACGTATCAAAAATAATCAGTTCAAAACAAAATAAAAGTAAACCTTCCTTTAAACTTTCAAGGTAAAGAATATAGAAACTAAATACCATAGAAATTTTCAGTATTATTAAACATTATATCGTAATAAAAATGAAATGATAAACATCCTAACAAAATGACAACATTATTAATTCTAACTGTAAAATTCAAAACAATGAAGTTCTCTTAAATTTTCATATTAATTATAGTGTGACTGAGAAAATTAAAATTGAAGAATTTTTTTTATTGAATAATTTCAATAACAATTTATAGTTTTGTAAACTTATCGATGTCGAGTTTACCATAAGACATTTTTAGTGAACATGTTGTACTCGCATGACAGACCTTTTTAGTTTTATTGAAATTTTTAATTTTAGAATCTTAGAGCAGTATTTGGCTGTCATGAGAACCACAACAATCATTATAAGATATAGTAACTCATGTTACTTGTAAGGCAGTGGGATGTTTTCATTCTATGTTCTTTTTAAATTTGTAGTTTCACTACAAAATTTTAAATTCTATCGAACAGGACATGCATATTACTGTGGTATTATTCTTTTTCGTTATAAAATACTTTCGCCAGCCGCTTTTAGGTGTTTTGCGGCTAGAAAACATTTAAAATTTTTACAAACATATTATCTCACTATGCTCACTCTTCAATTATAAATAATAATGAACTTATTTTGAGTTTTTTTCATCCGTCGCATAGATGTTTATAAAAATCGATTAAAATGCGTAATTTATATAATCGATTTTCAAAAAATCGATTAATATGAATATAAACATCGACAATAAAAAATTGATTATAATAAAATAAAAATCGATTTAATTAAAAATCGATTATTTTTTAACATCCCTAGTTTCGGTTGTGCGTTATTATGTCATAAAATTCGGACCGGGCTTCAAAATTAAACGTTGGTAAAGAGGTTGCTAATAAAAAGAAAAAAAGAAGTAAAATAGCAGAAGTTTACAAATATTTTTATAAACAAATTTAAATTAAAAAATCTTCATGAATTTTTTTATAAAGACCATGTAAAAGCCAACATATATAAAAAAAAAAAAAAATTTAATTTAGACCATTTTCAAGAAAGTTATGATCAGACAACTGTAAATAGCGTTTTTTTTTTAATTCCTAATCTTTTGAACGAAAACTCACTCAGAGATCTCAAAATTTACAAGGAAAGCTAATTTGGAGGGTACTAAAACATATCACAAAATTTAGAAAATTAAAAAAAAAACCAACCCCTCCAATTTTTGGAACACCCTACATATAATAGATAAACAGTTTGGGAACCACTGCCTTTGTGTACTTGGGGTCGATAAGATGTTCAGACAATTGAGATGCCTTGCTTAATTACCGTGATAGATTTGAAGGCTTTCTTCGCTGATGCCTTCGTGATATCAAAGAGTTTGATACAGTTATCTCTAGAAGCTGACACGAGGATCTGCTCCCGGGGGTGGAAATCGAGGGCTGTTATCTCATCCGTATGATCGTACCTTGAAAATATTTATCCCATTGACGACAACCAGTATTGTTTTTTTTTTGTATCATAGGAGGCAAATGAACAAGCGGGTAACATGATATTGAGTGTTTGGGGGGTACGGGTGAAGGGGAAGGGGAGGAGAAATAGTAAGGAGGAAGGGAGAGAGAGGAGAAGGGGAGGTAAGCGTCCGGCGCTAGAACAGACCGAGCGAAATGTAACAATGTGTGCACTGTTAGTTGACATGGATGTTTCTGTGTGTCGGGTGATACTACCCCGGACGAGCCGACCCATTCATGCTGAAACCAGTAATAGCTTCAACGTGGCTCTATCACCTACAGAATACTACTTACTTGCACTATTTACATATTAAAAATGCTATCACCCGACCGCTTATTTTATTTGCAAGTCAAACTTACTCTAAACGAACCGAGACGGAAGAATTCAAAAATAAAAAGAGACCATATTAATATACACAGCAAGATATCAATCACAAGGCCCCGAACAAAATTGCTGTAGATTGTCTACACTTGTCCAACTTGTCACGTAGAGCCACGCTCTGATTTCAACATAAATGGGTACTACCACCCGACACACAAAAACACCGACATGAAGTAACAGTGCACGCATTGTTGAGTTTCGTTCGATCAGTGAGAGTACCGGAGGCCTAACTCCCCTCCCTTTCCCTTCCCTCCCTCCCCCTACCCACTCCCACTTCCCCACCAACACAGGTTTACAACGCACTTGCGACTCCTCTAGTGTTGCTAGTGTCTATGGACGGTGGTGATCACTTAACATCAGATGACACACCTGTTCATTTGCCTCCTAAAAAGATGTTTCCAAACCAAATTTATAAATGACCAACTTCTCGGGTAAGAAACGTTAAAGAAAATACGACGCGAATTGGAAACCTCCATTTCAAAGTCTGTTAAAAACTGGGAAAAAAACTCACAATGTTCTAATGACCGGGTGACCTTGCTGTTCTCTTCCGGGATCGACTTCCTCTGGAGCCGACTTAGCCAACATACGTTCCACATCCAAAATCTAATTACATAGACAAAAAAAATATCACAATATGAACACATTTAAAAGGAATAATTAGCCCCTCGGGTTTCGAATTAAGATTTAAACCTCAAAATAGCAGATGCCCTTTTTTTTATCTTACATAATAAACTAAAAGACAAATTGTAATTTACATGATTTAATAAAAAAAAAATCTATAAATGAATGAATAATAATAATAATAAACCCCTGTCAGACGTCATCTCAGTATTCACACCTTATAAGGACATATCATTTTTCACACATTCCATCCATACCTTTTTCGGTCTTCCTCTACTCGTATATCCGACCAATATCATACTCAAAACTTTCCTAATTACATGATTTTCATCTCTCCTCGTGACATGCTCGTACCATGTTATGATCTGCTCCTTTTTTTTATTAACGTAGGGAAATGCTTTATGGATACGCCATCCTCCCGGAGGACAGAGTGGGTTATGTGCGATTCCCACAGACTAAAACCCCAAGTTGTACCGTCTCAAACTTAAAAAACTGCCCTTGATTATTATCTGCTCCTAACCGTTATCGGTTACAGCGACCGTTAAAAAAAAATTAACAGTTTATTTTTTCCGCACTTTCGTGTGCTCATAAATGACTGGCGTGTCCTACCTTCGCTCTAAACGTATGCCCACACTTGGGACAGGTCAATACACCGTTATTATAGTGATATTTTATAACCTTAGGTGGTCTGGCTTTTAGTTCTTGCAATCCGGTGATGCTGTTAAGACTTTGCTAGGTCAATAGCGTAGTCAGGTCGAAAAAAAAAAAGCTTTTAGTTCATTACGTTTAATATCATGCTCCACTTTTCTTCTACCCTCAAACGTGAAAATTTCTCTTTGTGAATGAGTTTTACACTCTGACTCTTTCGCAGCTGTTGTTTTCCATAGAGAAGGATCTATTTTGCAAGCTTTCATGCGTCTTTTCTGCTATTCCTCCTTCTCTGTCACTGGTACTATTTTCAAACTGCCTCTGATATACTTATTCTTAATCTTATCCATTCTAGTCACACCACACATCCACCCAACATTCGCATCTCTGCCACATGTAATTTACATCATTTGTTTTTATTAAAAAATTTCAAGTTTTGTAATAAATTCAATAATTTTTAATTAAAACTCGTGCTGCCAAACTTTCTGTTTGCACTTGCTTTATAAGGTCCACATTTCTTTGTATGGAGCTTTAACCGTTATGGTTCTAGGGACTCGAGGGGTTAATATATTAATTTCACTATTAACTACTGCTTTACCTTGATACTGGCATCCACACTACCGGTCGCGACGAGTTGCCCGCACGCACTGAACGCGCCCGCACGGCACGACATCTTGTGTGACGTCACGTACGCGGTCTCGTACGTAGCCGGCTCCGGAGCCAATGAGGACGCGTCCATTTCGTACTCAAGATCTGTCATTATCAATTACCATGGAATCTACGCCACGCATTCCAACTTGGGTCGTTTCGTTTAGCACAAAATACGTCTGTAGGTGGTAGAGTCACACTGAAGCTATTACTGATTTCAGCATGAATGGATCGACTCACCTGGGATAGTACCAAAAAAAACCGACATGAAGTAAAAGTAACTTGCATTGCTGTGTTTCGTTCGATCAGTGAGAGCACCAGAGGCCCACCTACCTTCCTCCATCCGCTTTCCTTTACCCCTCCCCCCTCACCCATATATAGGCCGGCCATACCCTTGCGACTCCCCTGTGTTACTAGTATCTATGGACGGTGGTGATCGTTTAACATCAGGTGACCCACCTGTTCGTTCACATCGTTTGCTAAAAAAAAAAAACAAATTTACCAAATCCCGTTGTTCCCAGTAAATGTTCAGCTCCACTAGAAGCAGCCAACCGGTCCTTACGATCCGGTTCATGCTGCAGCCCCACCATCATTAAGTTCAGTAACCTGATATAACAGAAATTAATTAACTTAGTTACCAGAAAACATTAATTAATCTTACTAAATGTTTCGTCTTAAGTATTATTTTTGAATTATTATATTCGACAGTCATAGTTTACTACATGTAGCTAACTATATACTTTATACTATCTTACCTCATAACTTTAAAATAATAGTTATTAAAAATAAATACATACACATTTATTTTGGGTGTCTTTGGAATTTACTCATAAAGATTTTTGATTGAATTTTGTATTTCAATTATAGTTTTGTTTATCTTATTTATTTATTTTAAGTTTTTCTGTATTGAAATTCATTCATGTTTTTGTAATTTTTTTTTTCCATAGAAGATACAAATATTATTGAAGACTGATGTTGAAATATTCTTCATTAGTGCTCTGCTCCTATTGGTCTTAGTGTGGTGATATATATATATATATGTAGGGGTTTTCAATGATGCAGCGATTTTCTTAATACAACAAACTATATTTTTTAAAATTACAAAAAAACACTTGAACTTAAAAATACGTTTTAGCTTTATGTCGTACGTCATTAACACAGTCAGAGGAAGTCTGTCAGTGCTGCCTCTTGTGACAAATTGTCGAACTAATGGTTCGTTCAGAAATATATTCCTACATATATACATATATATGCATATATATGACAAGTCTGAGCATTTATTTACCAGTATCTGTCAAATTTCAATATTTTTATGATTTACAGTTATATATAGTATTATATATATAGTTCCTGAGATTACCTCCTACAATGTCACAAACTCACAAACATTATCTCTTTATGACATTAAGTATAAATCATAAAGATATTGAAATATGACCTATGGATACTGGTAAATAAATGCTCAGACTTGTCAGTGGTAAGAAAAAAACTGTATCTACATTTTTATTATTAATAACAGTAAAATACTCAATAGCTGCTAAACAAAAAAAAATATTGGTTGGTAATCTGGAGAAACCAGCACCAAATAACTTTATATTTGCTTCTTTTTTTTTATTTATGGCACAGTGTGTAAATAATACCAATTCCGCCAGTGTCACATAGATACAGAGTATTCACTGTCTGTGGTAAATTGTGTCATAAATAAACAAGACTGGCCATAAAAGCTAGTCAAATAAATATAAAACAACTAACCTGTCACTAGGGGGACAGGGAGGATCAGCGTGGACTGCTGCAGCAAGAGTAGCAGCTATCGGTTGAAATCCATCATAATAGAGTTGACTGTAAAGAGAAATCCGGAAGTTCAGATTGCTAGCTTGAAACCAATTATGGTACATTTTATATATATACACTTGTTTGAGTCAGTTGGTCAGAGGTTGTTTTCTTCAATAAAAGAGCGATCAACTTTCGCAACTTTAACATCAGTTGAACCATTGTATGTTACAGGCCGGTGACAACTCTAGAGTATTAAAAATTAAAATTAGGAGTTCATCTTTGGTTAGAATCTTTTTGGTATATGTTTTGAACCATATTTCGTCAACACGACAAGAAAAAAAATATTCCTCTCAAACAAAGTACCCTAGTAGACAAGTATTCATGTACACTCATACTTACAACAAATATTTGTTGCATTATAAGTGGGAATACACTCATACACTATCCAGATATTAGAAACACATTAGAAATTTATGACTAAAATGAGATTCTTTGCGTCTTCTTCATTACTAACACATACTTAGCTCTTTAGATTTTTCGTTCGAAAAATTAACGTGAGGAAATCCTCATGGGCACGCCATCCTCTCGAGGGAGAGAGTGAGTAGTGTGACACTCATACTCAGGAAGAACTTGTAGGAAGACAATAATAAAGCAGCAAAGCACAAACATTTTATGAATATTTTTTAAAACAATAGGATCTTACCTTATTATCATTCTGTAAAGAAGTTCACGGTTTTTAACAACATTACGCGTGTCTACATCACCGGTAGTTTCCTTCATATTTAAATGCAAATTGATCAAATTTAATGTGTTTATATCCGATTCCGGTAAAAGTTTGGTTATGTTTTGTCAACAACTTGACGTTTCGACAGTTCAAAGACTAATAGAAAAAATGGTGTCTATGGTTGAACTAATTAGGAACGGATGTAAAAAATATCAATCACCAAATTCCTCTTTTCTTTTAGATCTAATAAAATTATTTAGAATTAGTCAGGTAGATGCTAATACGTCTGGTGGGAAATGAAGCTCGCTCGCTCACTTTGTTGGAAAATCAATAAGTTGGAGCATGCGTCCCGTTAACTTTGTAGTTTGTAGTCGAATAACTGTTAGGTTGAAAATGATGACCGAACTGTACAGATTATGTACCGCAAATTGATTGCAGATTCTTTCAGTAATATAATTAAATTTTAAACGGGAATCGACTTTTGATCTTCCATAAAAGAAAGTAAAAAAATACTCATATTATTTAAAATAGTTTACTCTGTAACTTTGAACGTCAATTTACTCTCTACATGCAGCAACAACTCTAAATAAATTTGCCGAGAACTTTAGTGTTCCCACCATACAATTCCTTCCGTTTGATTTATCAATGATTTTCTACCGGTATTATAAAACTTTTTTATTTTATAATAGATATTAACATTTTACAAAATGTTTCAAATTGCGTAATGTAGATGGAATATTGGATATATACAAAAATGAATTTCTTTTGAATATAGTTGGATATTGTCATTTTAATCTTATTTGTTAAATATGACGGTTTTCGATGCGGAAAACATTAGAAATTTCAGCAAGAAAATTGCTATAGCCACTCTTTCTGAGGCTGCAATTGCTAGATATTGAGAAACTAGATGGAACGTTAAGTTATTTAAACGATGTTACACCGTAAAATGAAAGAAGAACACGATTAGAACAAAACAAATCATTAATACTTTATAGTAATACCAACAAAAGCATAATTTTGCCAGCGACCAAACTTACTGGGTTACACTATTCCAAATAATTTAGTTAAACCTGATGAAGATCGCGTAAAGTTATCAATGAAATTATCTGTTCTAAATGAACGACACATTAAAAAACACTTCTAATGTTTCGTTCTATTCCAATGGATACTAAATTAAAATATATATACATAGCTTAATTCAATCTTGATTACTATACATATGTTCGCGTACTTCTTAAATTGTTTTAATTGAGTTTCAACATAAAAATGACAAAAGGCAAATAAGTAAGAAGACAATCATGTTATTGTTGAACATTTAATTCGCTGATGTAGTTTCAACAACAAGAAAATTATTGAAAGTAGACAAAAGAAGCAGATATTATAATTGTATATTTTTACTATACATTGGAGCTGAATTACGCTTTCGAATATTACTGTATGTAAAGAACAACGTTCGCTGGCCAAGTGAATTACATGTTATACACTTAAAGCGAACGCTTTATGAAATTATAATAGCAAAATGTAGCGCGTAAGGAATTGCGAATTATTTAGATTTTTTTTAGGCAGCTCCAACTAGAAGAATAGAAGAACTGACAGTGACACAAATAAGTAGACAGACTTATTAATAATTAATTTTGTTGTTCAAAGGTCCTGCTGACTGGATGCAGATGCGTCGAGCTAGACTGCTGGGATGGAGACGATGGCAGCCCGGTTATCTACCACGGCCACACGTTCACCACCAAAATACCATTCCGAAGAGTTGTCGAAACTATAGCAAGGTATGTTAAAATCAGTTTGTAGGAACTTGTTACATATATAGTGAAACTAGAATCAATGTGACAAGTAACTTATATATTATACTTATATATATATGGAAGTTATTTTATAACTATTTTCGGTATACAGGAGTGCCTTCATCGCATCTCCATACCCATTGATCCTCAGCATAGAGAACCACTGCAGCGTACAACAACAACAAGTCATGGCCAGTACGTTCGAGGTCAGATTTTCTATAACTTTAAACGAGCAATTCTTGTATATATATAAAGTTATTCCGCGTATCTCAGAAACGGCTCTAACGATTTGGGTCTAACTTTGTAATATAATATGGTTTTGTATTATAAGTTTATCGACATAGATTGCATTTCTGGAAAAATATTTATTTTATGAATGAACGATGAAAATGAAACTTTTTTTGGAATTGTAGGTTTACCGGAAATTTTCAGAAAATTATTTGGTTTAGAGTATTAAAAACGCTTTTTTAAACTCAATAAATAGAAAATGGGGATGATAATGTGAAATCAGTAGTAGACAATATGTGTAGGGACACAATGTAACCGTGTAAGGCAGAGTGCATGGTAAGCAAATAATTATATGAGAGCGCGACGTCTTCTGACCCAAATATAAATTTTAATTGAATATGCGTATTAGAGTAGAGAATACACAGTAAATACAATAATGTAGGAGATAAATGTATTTTACAAACAAAGCGCAATATTTATTTATATTAGTGAAACATTTTGAATTGAGCTATAGGTACCGCCAGATTGTAATACGACATGGGAGAGATGCTATGATAAATTTAAAACAATATCAATTAAAAAAAAAACATAATTTAATATAACTAGCTAATATGAAAGCTAAATTTGTAAATTTAAAGCCAATATTTAGCCATTTCTTATGTAAATTTTCTCTTACGCTATATGTAATTGTTGAGTCTGATTGATGACCCCTATTTCGAGTGTAGTTTCAATACATACCTCGTATTCATCCAGGCAGTGTTTGGAGACCAGCTCGTGACGTCATTCCTCTTCGAAGTCGACTATACGGACGAACCGAGGTTACCTAGTCCAGAGCAACTCAAGTATAAGGTAAATTTGCTTGTAACGAATTAACCGATTCCCACCGGCTTTGTTGGGTATTAAAAAATGCCTAGAATTATCTAGAAAAAAATTGCCATCGAATGATCATAGTCCTACATCAATACGTTTAATAGTTTTGACATGATTGAGACAAACGATCTGTATTTTATTTTATTTATATTAATATTATAAAGCGGTAAAGTTTGTGAGTTTGTGACGTTGTAGGGAATAATCTCAGGATCTACTGGTCCGATTTGAAAAATTCTTTCAATGTTATATATGATAGCTCATTTATCAAGGATGGTTATAGGTTATATATAATCACGCTAAGACCAATAGGAGTGGAACACCAATTAGGAATGTTTAAAAATCGGGGTTTTTTTCCTCTTGAGAGTTTCCACTGCGTGTTAGCGTTAGCCCAAAATAACTATTCCACGCGAACACAGGCTAGCATCTAAATATAATAAAAATCCAGTTTCACTACTCAACCGATATTGATGGAACGTTGACATTAATGTATAAGTTGTTCTAATTTGAGAGATAGTATAATCTATATTTCGATTAATGGCCTCAATATTTTTCAATTAAAAAAATAAATTATTGTCTATGTTAATTATTGTTATTGCTTGTAAGTTTCATCAGTTTTGAATAGATGGCGCTTTAAATGAGTTTGGTGACAGCACAACTGTAGGACAGACTGTTATAGATATATGTCATAGATGGCAGCATTTAACTGCGAATCTTAATATTACTGCTTGAGTAACTTATGGAATAAATGTATTTCAGTTTTGATAGAGATCATGGGAGACGTTCGTTTGTGTCATTTGCAAAAAAAAAATGTTATAAAATAGTATAAATAATAAATATCAACATAAAATAAGAAAGATCTGTCATTTACTGGCTCTTAGACTATTCCGGATATTCTACCGCAGTGCGTGTTCCATCTGGAATAACATACACTTAAATTGTTGATTCTACAAGGCGATCTAATTAAACTTTCTAGGTGTTAATTAAAAATAAGAAGTTGTTACAAGTGGAATCCAGCCCAACGGTGGGATTGACAGGGGCCAGTTCAACTCAGGGTTACGGGAGCGTTCTATCGACTGCTTTCAGGTGAGTCGACGTTCTTATCCTATATATATATCCTATATATATTTTGTAGGTGGTAGAGCCCCGCTGAAGCTATTTTTGATTTCAGCATGAATGGGTCGGCTCCTCCGGAGTAGTACCACCCCTCTCACTGATAACCGACGTGAAATAACAGTGCTTGCATTGTTGTGTTTCGTTCGGTCAGTGAGAGAGCCGGAGGCCCACGTCCCTTCCTTTTTCCTTCTTTCCCTTTCCTTCCTCTCCCCCTTCTCCCATATACAGGCTGGCGACGTCCCTGATGTCGCTAGTGTCTATGGACGGTGGTGATCACTTAACATCACGTGACCCACCAGTTCGTTTGCCTCCTTTGATATAAAAAAAAAAATAGTATCCTATAGTGGTTAGACGGATTTTCGAAGCAGCCGATTTCCATCTGAGCTATTTCTGTATTGACAGCGCCGGCGATATTTACCAGTATATTCTAGCTATATTTTTTCATTACCTGAAAATTTAGATAAAGGAGTTTTATATGAACGAAATCTAGTTAGATCGATTTATCGTTCCCGAAAAACACCTACATACTCAATTTCACGGAAATCGATGACGCCGTTTCCGAGATCCCGTATATATAACAATATAAAGATATACAAAAATTTCTCGTTTAAAAGTACTAGATATTATTCAAAATCCAGTGAGATTGTGATCAAACCCTAGGATATAAAAGGTGTGTGCTTATGACCACACGATAGAAGTGAAAAATTATATAATAAATACATGAAGATTTAAGCTCATATACATTTATCATTGTTTCATACGTAGATAAATTATATATTACATTGAATATATGTATACAATACATACATAATATTATTTTATTATAAGAATATATAATAATAAAATCGTAACAGTAAACGTGGTTGATGACGACTGGAGCCGAATATACACGATTCAGCGTGACGCCAAACCGAGCGTGACAGTTCGCTTACGTTCACTGCTTAATGCGTCTAACGTAACAGTAAACGTGATTGATGACGACCGGAGCCGAGTATACACGATTCCGCGCGTCATCAACCCGAACGTGACGGTTCACTTTCTCTCACTACTCAATGCTCACTTCAAAATTCAATATTCCCAGATCAAACGGGGTACGGCAGACAAGCTCTTCACTTCCCGAACAAGGCATAAGGACCAGTTCTGTAATGTCACATCAGTCAGGAGGCAGTTCCCTCGCGGAGTACTTCTCTGACGAGGATTATGATGAAGACGACGATGAATTCGATGGTAAGAAATTGCATTATATACATTACAATCACTTATTATAATATTACACTGTATGCGAACACATTAATTTTTTTTTTTTTTTTTTTTGTAGGTGGTAGAGCCCCGCTGAAGCTATTTTTGGTTTCAGCATGAATGGGTCGGCTCCTCCGGGGTAGTACCACCCCTCTCACAGATAACCAACGTGAAATAACAGTGCTTGCATTGTTGTGTTTCGTTCGGTCAGTGAGAGAGCCGGAGGCCCACGTCCCTTCCTCTTTTTCTCTTTCCCTTTCCTTCCCCTCCCCCTTCTCCCATATACAGGCTGGCAACGGACTTGCGACGTCCCTGATGTCGCTAGTGTCTATGGACGGTGGTGATCACTTAACATCACGTGAACCACCAGTTCGTTTGCCTCCTTTGATATAAAAAAAAATTATAAATAACCATAGGATGACTTAACGGTCGTGGGAACGGAATACAATGATCGTATCAAAATCAAAAATACTTTATTCAATTTAAGCCCTAATAAGGCCCTGAACGTCAAAATTAACACCGGTTCGGACACTACAGCCACTCATCGAGAAGAAACGATAAGAAACTCGATCTGGATTATCTGTTTTATCTATTTGAATACATTACACGTCACAATCGTTTTTATTGGATGCACGGAGATGAGTCCATTCCTGACATTACCATCGTTCACATATTAATCCACTCTATAATAGCTTTTTGACACCAAAACCCATTTGACATGGCGCTTAAACATACAATCCTGCAATTCGGTAATATGCTTTGGAACTTGGTTGTAATTATCTAAAGAACTATTACTGGTTTGACTAACTCTGAAACATGGGATGACCAGAAGATGGCAGATTGTAACGTTCAGTAGTTCATTTTCCATTTTGTTATATTACATGATTCCAGGGTAAAGAAAATATTTGGATTCATTTCTTTCGTTAGAACAAGCGTTGCAAGCCAGATCGAGCAGCTAGACTAAACTGTGTCACAGTTTCTAGTATTTGCCGATGCATGCCGATCTTTTACGAAATCCAGCTGTTCAAACTTCCTTGTTCAAGCTTTCCAATCGTTGTTATATCGTTCGGGTGATATCAGATTTGTAGATTCCGTTATTCAAATTGAATCGAGTAGTTTAGTTCGTTTCATTTTCGATATATATTTTATGATTCACAAACGAATATATGTATGAATAGCTTAGAATAGTTTAGCTAGGTCAGATTCGGGATATCGGTAACAGCCCAAGCCGAGGTGTGCCGTGCACCATTGAGCTAGTTGCCTAAATAAAATCGTCTGAGTTCCTTAAGCGCTCGCCTTAGTAGCCCGGTGAAGCTCTTAAGACATTATTAGGTCAATAGCATAATAACTTCGAGAAGAAAAAATGCTAAGCTATCCTCAACTTCCCTGTCACGGATGCAAATTACATACTTTCTATAAAGTTTTTTTTTTAAACTTTATTTTTGGAAATCAATCTTTCCGATTATTACTGCCATTGTCACGTAGTCAATAATATCACAAGCGTCGTGCGATCATTTTAATATTAAGCATCGTGGGAATCAATATTCTAACAAGATGGTAGATCCCTTGTTAGAACCTTCCAGGGAGTTTTTGTGGCATCTCAGAATTTCATGCTCCGTGGTATTATTTTCCATTCACTTCACTTATGCACAATAAACTACCTATATTACGTAAAACACCACCAAATTTACACAATATAGAGACTCCCGATAAGAGTGCCGCAATACTCTTCGATCCCACGAAACGCGCTAATAAATTTGAGCTCATCAGGCTATGCGGAATCGATATCCCTTGGGTCGAAGAGGTCAAATATCTCGGTGTTACATTAGATAGACATTTAAAGTTCAATTCACATATAGACAGAGTGCGAAACAAAGCCGCTATGGTCTTGGGTCGCCTCCATCCGTTGCTTTGTCATAAGAGTAAGATGTCCCTCAGACACAAGCTCACTTTGTATAAGACGTGTATCCGTCCCGTAATGACATATAGCTGCCCCGTTTTTGCGCATATGTCTAAAGATAACTTTCATAAGCTGCAGGTTCTCCAAAATCGTGTTTTACGTAAAGTGACCGGTGCCCCGTGGTACATCCGGAGAGTCGATCTCCATAGAGACCTAGAGATCCCTTCTATCTGGGCGTACATAAAATCACTTACGATTAGCTATTTTGAAAAAGCCGCGAATCATCCCACTCCATTAGTGGTATCCGCCGCAAACTATGAACCCGTACCTAACGCTGCGCGTTATAAAAGACGTCCGCGACACATTTTTACCGACCCTCCTGATTCAATCACGTCAGGGAACGATTAGTACCAGCCTGTCCCTCGAAACAGAACGTGTTCACGCCCACGCCCGCGTAACCACAGATCACGCCGCCGTGGTCTGGGGGTTAATTTCGCTCCCGCACACCCGATTAGGCCTCCCACGACAGCGGCTCAAGCCTAGGTTTGATCCCTCGGTAGGGAGCCCTTGAGTGCGTTGCTTGCGCGATACGGTGACACACAAATATACATCACCGCTACAACACTACACGATCCACACACGTCACACACACCACACACGTGCACGTTTACACATGAAAGTGGAAGAGTTTACTTTTTTTTCCCTTATCGAACTGAAAAACTCTCAATTTTCCGATAATAAATATATGGAGGAGTTGTTGAGGCGTGTATGGTACACATATACGTTTCAACAACTCACACATATATGAATAGTTAGCTAGGTTAGCTAAGATAGGTCGCGATTTTGCATACAACAGGCAACAGCCAAGCCGAAGTGTGCCGTGCACCCTTGAGCTGGTTGCCAAAATAAAATCGGCTGAGTGCCTTAAGCGCTCGCCTTAGTAGTCCGGTGAAGCTGTTAAGACCTTGCTGGGTCAATAGCGCAATGATTTCGAAAAAAAAAAAACAATATAGAGTCAAATAACACAAGATTATGAATAAAGTATAAAATATACTACATGACTGACTAAAATCCCGCCAAAAAAACCTAATATAAAGTTACTGAACTTTCTACAGAGAAGGAGTTACACAAAATATTAAGTTCCATGGAGGACAAGGGCGGTCGGACGTCTCTTTCACTCTACCAGAGCTACAGAAGGATCGAGGGAGACGGAGAAGTTGCTAGCGTGAAGCACTCTATGAGGAAGAGAAGTAACCAGATAGCGAGGGAACTCAGCGACATAGTCACTTATGTACAGGTGAGATGGAGCTTTAGTTCTTTTATAATATTACTAGCTGACAGAGCCACGCGTTGCTGTAGCTCAGTTATTACATGGTGGTTTTTTTTTTTAAATATTTTCTACCACTATTCCTCTGACATAGTGTCAGAGACTTTGTATTGGTAGGCAACGGCGTGACGTCATGTTAATGTTTACCTTGATCTAGGATTTAAAATATATTGCATCTATTTTTAAAACATTTATATCTGGGGTGTCTCAGCTGCGATATTGCGTGTGTAAATTGTATATGGGGTATAAGTGCTAAGTATTTGTTTTTTTTCTTTAACCTTTTTTTTCTTTGTTTTTTTTTTGTATTTATTCTTCTTGATGCTTTTTAACTTAATAAATCTTACTATGGTAACCCTCTTATGTCTATGTTACATGTTTGTACATTACATGGTGGATTAAAATAATCATAAAGTAATGGCTATTTGGGTATTATGTGGTAACTAGCCTCTGCCCGCGACTTCGTTCGCGTGGAATAGATAATTTTGGGCTAACGATAACACGCAGCGGAAGCTCTCAATAGGAAAAAAATTCTGATTTTGAAATATATTTCATTGGTGCTCCACTCCTATTGATCTTAGCGTGATCATATACAGCCTATAACCGTTCACGATAAATGAGCTATATAACACTGAAAGATTTTTTCAAATCGGATCAGTAGTTCCTGAGATTGCCTCCTACGATGTCACAACAACACAAACTCACAGACTTTACCTCTGTATAATATATTAGTATAGATGAGTCTGCCTTATGACTTGATACAGTAAAAGCGAGGTTACGTAGTAATTCGATTAACAGAACACGTGCACAATAGAATAAACTGGAGTTGAAAGAGAAATTCCAAATCAAAACGTGGCTCCATCTATGACATATCTATAACAGTTCGTCGTATAGTTTTCAGACAACAAACTAGTTTAAAGCGCCATCTATGCGCGACTGATGAAACTTACAATTAATAACAATAATCAACATTGACAAAAATTTAATTTGTAATTTAAAATATTGAGGCTATTCTATCTCTCAAGTTGGACCAAATTATGCATAAATGCCTACGTTTCATGAAGGTTTTTGTAGGTGGTAGAGCCACGCTGAAGCTATTACTGGCTTCATCATGAATAGGTCGGCTCATCCGGGGTACTACCACCCTCTCACAGAAAACCGACGAGAAGTAACAGTGCTCGCATTGTTGCGTTTCGTTCGGTCAGTGAGAGCGCCGGAGACCCACTTCTCCTTACCTTCTCCTCTTCCTTTCCAAAGCACAGGCTGACAACACACTTGCGATTCCCTTGGTGTTGCAAGTATCTATGGACAGTAGTGATCACTTAACATTAGGTGACTGACCTATGCGTTTGTCTCTTATGATATAAAAAAAAGATCGCTTGAGTAGTTTCGTAGTTAATCTTGGACAAACATCATGACACTGAATTTTTAAATATCTAGATTTATAAATATGTTTAGGCTATAAAATTTCGCGGACTTAATCCGATGTCACCGAGAAGTTCTGTGAAGCAGACGAGCACCACCAAGGAGACAGTTCCCTGCAGCAGCTTCGAGTCCTCGGAGAGCAGTGACAGTACAAGTACGGTAAGAGACTAAATCACACCCGATTAGGCCTCCCACGGCAGCGGCTCAAGCCTAGGTTCGATCCCTCGGTAGGGAGCCCTTGAGTGCGTTGCTTGCGCGATACGGTGACACACAAATATACATCACTGCTACAACACTACACCATCACCCGCACACACGTGCACGCCTACACGCTTACACATGAAAGTGGAATGGCTTACTTTTTTCCTTCATCGAACTGAAAAGCTTTTAATTTTCCGATAATAAATATATGGAGGAGTTGTTGAGGCGTGTATGCTTGGTACACATATACGTTTCAACAACTCATACATATATGAATAGTTAGCTAGGTTAGCTGAGATAGATCGCGATTTTGCATGCAACAGGCAACAGCCAAGCCGAGGTGTGCCGAGCACCCTTGAGCTGGTTGCCAAAATAGAATCGGCTGAGTGCCTTAAGCGCTCGCCTTAGTAGTCCAGTGAAGCTGTTAAGACCTTGCTGGGTCAATAGCGTAGACATTTCAAAAAAAAAAAAAACGACTAAATCAATATTTCAACCTTTTGATAATTTGAGAAAATAATTAATAAAAAATAGAGTTTTTGGCAGTATCTTTTTTTTTTTTTTTTAACTTTATTTTTGGCAATCAATCTTTCCGATTATTACTGCCATTGTCACGTAGTCAATAATATCACAAACTTCGTGTGATCATTCCAATATTAAGCATCGTGTGAAACCATATTCTAACAAGATGGTGGATCTCTTGCTAGAACCTTCCAGGGAGTTATTGTGGCATCTCAGAATTTCATGCTCCGTGTTATTATTTTCCATTCACTTCACTTATGCATAATAAACTAACTATATTACGTAAAACACCACCAAATTTACACAATATATAGTCAAATAACACAAGATTATGAATAAAATATAAAATCCACTACATGACAGACTAAAATCCCGCCAAAAACTCCAAACAGTATCTTGGAATGTTATGAACTTGATTTTAATCATACTCTTGTGTTATAACTTTTTTTCTTTTTTAATTTAATTTTGTCAATCAGTCTTTCAGATTATTACTGCCATTGTCACGCAGTCAATAACGCTTTATTGGGTTTCCGAATGCACTAGCATCCCTTCCTTTCCTACATATCTCCAACGCTCGAATCGTCCCATGGTCGTTACTTAAAACGCATACAACGCAACAATTGCAAAAAAAATGCTGGAGTCTACATTGTTCTGTGAACTTTGATGAACTTGAGTGAAAAACAACGTGATAACTAATAATTGTAACTTTACTCGCGAAGTGACAAAAGAATCAAACCCGCCACATCAAGATCGGTGAATCCGCAATACCCCCGCTGAACCAGCACCTATTTACGCACCAAACACGACGCTTATTATTGAAATGATCGTACGACGCTTGTAATATTATTGACTACGCGACAATGGCAGTAATAATCTGAAAGATTAATTGCCGAAAATATAGTTGAAAAAAATGATTGCTCTAGTTAGGATATAAACATTTATTACAGCAAGTAGCACAGCCAGCACAGTCACAGTCTAGAGGGCGTTGCCTCAGCACGCCCGCAGCCCACCACCCTTGCTACCGCTGTTCCTCTGTGAACGAAGCGATCGGGAAGAAGATATGCAGAAAACACCCCCTCGCCCTCATAGCTCATACGGAGACGCAGCTCGTGAGGACTTATCCCGCCGGGTGAGTAACATTTTTTTTTTATTGAACCACGACAAAGTGACTTCACTATGCCTGATGTTAAGCATAGTACAATCCAAAAACAGTGGCGACCACCGAGAGACAGATTATCCATCGCCGGTCGCCGCTGTCATGCCGGCCATAATGACGAAAGTCACCCGGTACTGGATATGCACAGGCTGATCCCGAAACGCGACCCGCAGAAGCTAGTCACTATGACGGGCTTTTTCGCTATATACATGGTGGTTGCGACCCAGTCAGGCTGTAAAACCCTACCACCCCGCTATCGCCATTGCCTCGTTGCACCACGTGCAGGTGAGGTTGGCTTGGGTGTCTTAAATCTTAAGATGTTACTCGACATCCCTTACACCCCCCAATATAATAAGAATGTAAATCTAATCGTGTCTTTTAAAAAAATAATCAAATATATATCAATCATTTTTAGAAATGTCAGTCTGTCTGTCTGTTTTTTTAAACACGAATAACTGCTAAATTAGTACTTTTACAATAAAACCTCAACATGAACATTATAAAGCATATCTTCGCGTAACATTTAGTCTTAGTTTCATTAAAATAGGTTCACTCTATCAAAAGTTATTGTAATTTTAATGACGACTCGACTTGAGTACGAGAGAAAAGTAGATGGAAATGCGACTTGATACATTCAGATGACTTTATCAATCGCTATATTTTTATATAAGATATCACGCGGGTCAGGTCGCGGGCACGGCTAGTTAATACAGCGCGACTGGTTAGTCACCAACAATACTTATATAGGGTAATCAATAATCGATTCTCTTTCTAATTCAATTGATAAATAGGTGCTTAATATATAACCTAAAAATGGCCATAAAAGATAATAATAAAACCGCCATAAAGGCAATAATATCATTAAAAAATCCACTGTAAAAAAGTAAACCCAAATATTAAAAAAAGTATTTACATTAAAATAACATTAAATAAATTAAAAAAACACACACACATCAAATAGTTAAACTCACAAATAAGTTTTTTCACGCATACAATAAAAAATAAGAAACAAAAGCAATAAAAAGTGCGGACCAAGAGTCTGCAGAACAATTAATAAGAAGAAGAAAGAAAAAAAAATGTATATAACCTTAATTATAAGACAATAACAAAACTGATATAAACTGAACATCAGGTGACTTATGCTAAAACGAACTGGTGTAATAGATCCCTATCATATAAAGGTCACTCTTTGAGTTTTTGGCGGGATTTCAGTCATGTCATGTAGTGGATTATTATATTTTATTCATAATCTTGTGTTACTTGACTCTATATTGCGTAAAGTTGGTGGTGTTTTATGTAATATGGTTAGTTTATTGTGCATAAGTGAAGTGCATGGAAAATAATACCACGGAGCATGAAATTCTGAGGTGCCACAAGAACTCCCTGGAGGGTTCTAACAATAGATCCACCATCTTGTTAGAATATTGATTCACACGACGCTTGATATTTTAATGATCGTACGACGCTTGTAATATTATTGATTACTCGACAATGGCAGTAATAATCTGAAAGATTGATTGCCAAAAATAAAGTTAAAAAAAAGGTCACACTTTATCTGCACCAGTCGAGTAATTATCATACTGTCATACCAGCCTAAGAATCGACTCTTCGAACTTCGACCCGGTGGCCTTTTGGTCGTGCGGGGTGCAGCTGGTTGCTCTGAATTACCAAACTGAGGACTCGGCGATGGCGGTGAACGCCGCCATGTTTGAGAGTAACGGCAGCATCGGTTACGTTAGGAAACCGGCCGTGATGTGGGACACAGCGCACATCGCTTACAGAAGGTAAGCTTCCTGTATTTATATCTCGGTGACTTTTCGAAGGGATGACGACGTCGTTGAGAGTGATTCAGCTGTCTCTTTTTTATTGTATAATTTATAGGTCGCTCGCCCCTGTGTGATGTTAGATGTCGATGTGTTCTACACAGTGGTACTACGACTATGTAGATACGTCATAAGCGCTTCGACAGCTGCCTGTTAAAACTTGGCTAGTTAGCTTAATTTGACGGCTGCCCCGTCAATCCGCCACCTTACTTCCACATTTTATCTAGGACAGTGTAGCGTCTTACTTTTATTTTATTTAGGAGGATAGGAGGGATACGAACAGATGAGTCACCTGATGTTAAGTGATCACCGCCGTCTATAGACATCAGCAACGCCAGAGGAGTCGCAAGTGTATTGCCAGTCTATGTTTAGGATAAGATGGAGGAAGGGGACGAAGAGAGGAAAGAGTTGGACAGATGGGCCTCCAGCATTCTCAATGTCCGAACGAAACTCAACAATGCAAGCACTGTTATTTGATGTCAGTGTTTCTGTGTGTCGGGTGGAATTCGATCACCGTAAAAGTTTTAAAAAATATTTGTTCCTGATAGAAAGTATAGGATGGTACAAAAATAATCGTTGTCATTATGCCAGCTTGCAGAAATGCCTTATTACATAGTGGCTGAAGGTTCCAATGTTGTAGGAAAGCGATCCTTTCGTCCATAGGTGCTATATACTTTGACCAGCCGAAGAGGCTCAATGGTCCTGCATATCTCCCCAGATTCAATCCAATAGACAAGGAGTTTGATGGCATCCACGCTTCCCATCTGACTCTGGCGGTGATATCAGGCCAGTATGTCGCTGAGAACGTGTACTCCTTCTATAACGCCTTCGTCGAGGTGGAGGTACTCGGTGTATCGGCTGACTATAAGAAGATAAGGACGAAAGTTGCCAGAAGGAACGCACTGAACCCGGTTTGGAATGAGACATTCTTGTTTAAGGTTAGTATTGAAACGGAATTTGCTCTTTAAGACATGCCCTAGAGACTATAGGGAGTCTGAACTTCACCGGTGTAATATTGTATTGTTCTGTATGTACCAACGAAATTTTTCGAAATGCACATTCATTTAATAATTTTAAATTGGCAACATTATCAGCTGACTGTGAAAGAGGACATCGTGAAAAAACCTGAATCTGAGATATGTTCTTGTAGTACTAATGTACGTGGAAAAAATATAGAACTGTGGATTTCTCAGAGTTTAAAATCGCCAATACATCGTGGATTGGGTTGTCGATTATGTCCATACCTTTAGGCTTATGGCCCTTCTCTTAAATGCTGATGATGATGATAGCATTGTGGCATCCTCGATTTAAAGATCTTTATTAGAGATTAGTGTTTTGGCGAGATCGTTACCATGCATGTAATAGCTTTTAATTTTATTTATGATATTGTGTTATTTAACTTTATATTTTGTAATATCAGTGGTATTTTATGTGATATAGTTCGGTTATTGTGCCAAATTGAAGTGTACGGTATTAATTGCATTCAGATCATGTATTCTGAGATGCCACAACAATTCCCTGAATAGTTCTAACAACGGAGCCGCCATCTTGTTGGAACATTGAAATTATCACATGTTACTTGTAATATTTTTAAACCATAATAGCAGTATTAATCAAGAAGATTAGTTACCGAAACAAAATTGTATCAGAGGAAGTCCAAAAACATCACCAGTGACAGAGAAGTTAAGGAGTAATAGGTTAGCATGGTACGAGGATGTTATGAGGAGTGATGAAAGTCATGTAATAGAAAGTTTTGAGTATGATGGTGGACGGTTATAGAAGTAGACCGTAAAAAGATAGAGAAATTGTGTGAAGAATGTTGGCAGAGAAGGGTGAAAGAGGGAAATGTGTGTTACATTTCACAATAGGTGGCGGTGACGTCCTTGATAGATGGTAGAGCCACGCTGAAGCTACTACTGGTGTCGCCATGAATGGGTCGGCTCGACCGGGATAGTACCAGCCGACACAAAGAATATCGACGTGAAGTAACACAAGCATTGTTGCGTTTCGTTCGGTCAGTGAGAGCACCAGAAGACCGTCTTCATCTTCTCCCTTTCCCTCCTTTATTGCCCCACTCTCAAACACAAGTTGTCAATGCACTTGTGATTGTGTACCAAGTGTCTATGGACGGTGGTGATCACTTAACATCAGGTTACCCACCCGTTCCTTTGCCTGCTATGATATAAAAAATGACCTAAATCAAATGATAGAGCTGTTCCTAATGTTTTACCTTATTTTTCAAGGTATTCAAATTTTCTAAATATTTTCTGGCGACCCTACTTGAGTGGAATAAATGTACGGAGATGATTAAGTACTAATTATCACATGTGAATGGGAATCTCTGCAGGTGAATTTCCCAGAGCTGGCCTTCGTGAGGTTTGAGATATACGACGCTGACACCAATTATATGCTGTCACAAAGGGTGATACCGCTGCAGAGCCTCCGACCTGGATACAGGCACGTAAGACTAAGGTGAGAGATCCACTCCAATAATTCGGTGTGTTCGTATTTTTGCGGGATCTTGGAATAACATGTAATATTTTATTTATAATCTCGTGTTATTTAATATGAAGATAAATTTCGTCGGCGCTGTCAAAACAAAAATAGCTCAGATGGAAATCGGTTGCTTCGAAAATCCGTGTAACCCCAGTTCGAATCCAAGTTCGTATGCAACTTTTTTTTTAATGATAATTAATTAAAAAAATGGTTTTTAAAGAACCGAGCTTGGTACTGTTTTGAGTTGCTCAATGTAATTATAACTATAAAGCTGTAGAACATTACGTACATGATATTTTGACAAAGCAAACGACACGATAACGGACACATACATTTTTTTTATATCATATATGAAGCAAGCGAACATGCGGGTCATCTGTTGTTAAGCGTTCACCGCCGTCCATAGACACTAGCAACCCCAGAGCAGTCACAAGTGCGTTGCCAGCCTGTGTTTGGGGGAATGGAGAGAAAGCGAGAGGAGTTAGAGCAAAGGGGAAGGGAGAGGAGAGAGGGAAGGGAGGGGAGATGGGCCTCCGGTGCCCTCACTGACTGAACTATACGCAACAATGCAAGCACTGTTATTTCACGTCAGTTTTCTGTCTGAGGGTGGTACTACCCGGACGAGCAGATCCATTCATGCTGAAACCATTAATATCTTCAGCGTGGCTCTACCACCTAATATAATGCCACGCTTAGGTAAAATGTGAAAGAAAGATGGGATATACTCAATATCGGTAGTGAAAAAGAAATAGTTATATGTACCCGATTAGGTCTCCCACGGCAGTGGCTCAAGCCTAGGTTCGATCCCTCGGTCGGGAGCCCTTGAGTGCGTTGCTTGCGCGATACGGTGACACACAAATATACATCACCGCTACAACACTACACGATCACCCCCACACACGTGCACGCTACACGCATACACATGAAAGTGGAAGGGTTTACTTTTTTCACTTATCGAACTGAAAAACTCTCAATTTTCCGATAATAAATATATGGAGGAGTTGTTGAGGCGTGTATGCTTGGTACACATATACGTTTCAATAACTCATACATATATGAATAGTTAGCTAGGTTAGCTAAGATAGGTCGCGATTTTGCATGCAACAGGCAACAGCCAAGCCGAGGTGTGCCGTGCACCCTTGAGCTGGTTGCCAAAATAAAATCGGCTGAGTGCCTTAAGCGCTCGCTTTAGTAGTCCGGTGAAGCTGTTAAGACCTTGCTGGGTCAATAGCGTAGACATTTCGAAAAAAAAAAAAAAGTTATATGTTGCTTAACACGGGCGGATTGCCGGGGCAGCCGTGGAAAATAAGCTAGTTAGCCAAGTTTTAACATGGCGATGTCGAAGCGCTTATGACGTATTTATAGCTTTTTAATTGTAATATTTTTGATTTCGCTTCTCTTAACAAAAAATGATTCCAGATCACCGACAAACCAGCCACTGAACATGGCTTCCCTGCTGATCTTCTCAAGGTGCTCCGAGGAGCAAGCCGGAGAGAGCTGTAGGGCGGACATCGAACCTAGTTCCCCCTTCGAACGACGCAAAATCCATTTCCTAGTAGTATACGCTGTGTCCAGGCACGAACCGTACTCAATACTGAAAGTGACACAAGACACTACCGCCAATGAGGTGAGATTTTCTATATATACTAGCTGGGCCTGCGACTTCATTCACTTGAAACCTCATGTAAAAAATTGAGCCATCACGGGACGCCTGGCAGATGTGAAACATCGAAATTATTTTGTATAAGTTATATGCATTAAAGAACAGATTACGACAGGAATCAACAATGGCATTATGAAAAGATTAGGTATTTTAAAATTTGTTCCGTAAAATAATGGCTATTTATTTTATTACATAAATATTCATTTTTATTAAATACAAAATAGAAAATTACAACAAGGCACAGGCGCGGTGTGTTGGCGGCATTTATCAAAGGGCGTTAGGTCGTCAGCGCGTGCCACGTGACCCTAGTATAACGAGTGGCCGACAAAATATTCTGAATCTTATGATTATACAGATAGGGTTGCAAATGTTTTTGAGAACTTTGTTAATGGTGCAAAGTTTGTGTTTTCGTTCGCCACGCCAACAATCAGGTATACCCTATTAGATATTGTATAGATGTTTCACATCAAAAACAGTGATAAATAAACTCATCTGAATGTATTAAGTCTATTTACTTATCTACTTTTCTCTCATACTTAAGTCGCGTCGTCATTAAAATTACAATAACTTTTGATAGAGTGAACCGATTTTAATGAAACTAAAAGACTAAATGTTACTCGAAGATATGCATTATAATTTTCTTCAAGAGGTTTTATCATGAACGCAGTATTTTAGTAGTGATGCGTGCTTATACCAATAGACATTTTTTAAAATTGATTGAAATGTATTCTATTACTCAATCCTAGATACCTGCAATATTTTTTTAAATAAAATCCAAAAAGTACAGACACATTGGATTCACATTATTATTATATGTGTGTATGTATAAACCAGCCTGTATTTTCAGATTTGCCTTTGCAATTTTTGAAACAAAAACTTTAGACTATTTGAACGATTTAAAAAAAAACTAGTTGTGCCCGCGACGTCGTCCGCGTGAAAACTTACATTAAAAAACTATTATTAATAAACTCATTTGACTGTATTATTTACAATTAAATTGAAATGACAATAAGTAATAATGGTTTTACTGTGAACTGAGTACTTTAGCAATGATGCGTGTTCATACTAACAGACAGACAGACAAAAAAATGATTGAAATGTATTTTATTACTTATTTTTAGACACCTGTATTAATTTATCTCTCGAATATCTAAAAAGTACACATACGTTAGATTTACATTAATATTATATGTATAGGAGAAATTTTGTAAACTTATGGGTTTGTGACTCTTGATATCGACATGCTTGTGACGTATTGCGCTTCTGCCAGACATTGTATATACTGGATAATATACCTATTTGAATTTCTGGATGGGTAAAATCTTATGGTTTCACGTCACTGACAATTTCGACATGCTCGTAACGTATTGCGCTTGCCTTGTCACTCAAGTATTGTATAATAATGAGGCAGGTGGAGAGGGAGTTATAAAATGTATGACGTCATACTATATGGAGGTCATCTTATCATTAAATCAATCTGTCTACCCAAGAATAATCAAGTTTTAATAATAACACCAAGCTTTTGCAATAAATACACTAACAATAACCAAAACAACTAACGAGGGACTGCTCAAATCCAAAGTAATACGAGCGAAACCGTGAGCAAAAACTAGTTTTTTTTATAACGAACATGTGGGTCACCTGTTATTAAGCGATCACCGATGTCCATAGACACTAGCAACCCCAGGGGAATTGTAAATGCGTTGCCAGTCTGTGTTTGGGGGAATGGAAAGAAAGGGAAAGTGGTTAGAGGAGAGGGGTGATGGGTCTCCGACGCTCTCAATGACCGAACGAAACGCAACAATGCAAGCACTATTACTTCACGTCGGTTTTCTGTGACAGGGTGGTGCTACCCCGGACGACCCGACCCATTCATGATGAAACTAATAATTGTTCTTCCAGGCGATAGCACAATGCCTGACTAAGGCCGGGGTGTGCCGTTCCTCAAGAGGCAGTTACGTACTCGTCGAGGAGTCCCCATCAAGGACCCCCACGCAGCGGGTGCTCGGGCCCCACGAGCGCGTACTGCGTACCTCCGGTGCGAGACTCCTGTTAAAAAGGGTCGGAGACGACCCCAGCAGCAGGGCATGGCTTACCAGCATCAGGTATAACCCCCTACTAATTTCTTTCCAACCAACCCAACAACCAATTTCAAATCGGTGCCATTGTGTTTTACATTCTATGGTGGCAAAATCGAGAGACACCAACACTTGTGTCTACTTTACTGACGTGAACGACGACGCAGTTAGTAGGTTCATCCATCAGGCCATGGATGCTCCGTTGCTGGGGACTATGGATTACAATTTAAAATTGACTATAGAAGATGATAATAAAGTTGCCATAAAAACAATAATTTCAGCGAGAAAACTGACTAATTGCTGACAATTACAACAATTTTTGACATCTATACTAATGTTCTTCTTCTATTTTATTTTTGGCAACCAGTCTTCTATTTAGTAGACCATTACTGTCATTGTCAAGTGAGTAACAAGTTACAAGGTTATTGATATAACTTCAATGAACTAACAAGACGGTGGCCATCTTGTTAGAACTCTCTTGGGAGTTTTTGTGGCAAGTCAGAATCCATGCTCCGTGGTATTATTTCCGATCCACTTCACTTGTGCACAATAACTAAACTATATTACGTAAAGCACCACCAACATTACACAATACAGAGCCAAATAACACAAGATTATGGATAAAATATAAAAACCACTACATGGCATTCCAAGATCCCGCCAAAAACTCCTATACTAATGTTATAAAGAGGTAAAATTTGTGACGTTGTGAGTTTGTAAGGTTGTAGGGGTTGATCTCAGGAGCTACTGGTCCGATTTGAAAAATTCTTTCAGTGTTATATAGCTCATTTATCGAGGATGGTTATCACACTAAGGCCAATAGGAGCGGAACACCGATGAAGAATGTTTACAAATGGGGGGTTTTTTTCTTCTTCTTCCGTTGCGTGTTACCGTCAGCCCAAAGTAAATATTCCTCGCAAACGAAAGTTTTTAAAAATATATCATAGGGAGCAAACGAAGAGGCGGGTCACGTGATGTTAAGTGATCACCACCGTCCTTAGATAGTATCAATTCCAGGGGAGTTACAAGTGCCTTGCCAGCCTGAATTTTTGAAGTTTTGGGGAATAGGAACGAAACGCAATAATGCAAGTACTGTTAGTTGACGTGGGTGTTACTGTGTATTAGGTGGTAGTACCGGGGGTGAGTTGACTCATTCATTCTAAAACCAAGAATAGAAACAGTGTGGCTGCCACCTATTATTTCTTCTCAATTAAAAGACCGAATCCAAATGTCTCCAGGTCAGCATCAGCAGATCGACCACGGGACAAGTCACTACCATCGGACGAGGAGTCCAGCACTCATGAAGACGAGCCCAGAAGACCGACAGATACATACCTGGTGTGTGTTCACAACGTCTCACATGAGATACCATATGCTATACTGAAGGTTAGTGTGAATCTTTTAAATATATAAAAACCCAGTGTCATGATTTTCGTCCATGATGAACTCTGGAAGAACTCAACCGATCCTCATGAAACGGCTTCTATGTATAATTTGGTCAAACTTGAGACACTTTTTTTTCTCGGCTACGGGCTTCCGGGCTACGACTAGGGTGTCGTTCGCGTAACATATGAGGCGCGCTCCAGAAGGGAGCGCGCCGCGGAGCACCCAGTTGTAGCCCAGGTTCCACAGGAGTGGCCCTAACGCCGACCCCTGTGGAACCCCTCGCGCCGTGTTGCGTCGAACCATCCGTCCCCTGGCATCGACGAAGGCGACCTCTCGCCCATCAATGTACGCCTCCAACAGCCGCCGCAAATAGGGTGGCACTCCGAAAAAGCGGAGCGCCTCCCGTATAACGCTATGCGGCAGACTGTTGAAGGCATTGGCGATGTCTAAAGACACCGCCAATAATCTATCGCCATGAGAGGTCGCCTCCGTGGAGACCTTTTTTAGGAGGGTCAGGGCGTCCAACGTGGAACGCCCCGACCGGAAGCCGAACTGCGCGTCCGACAGGTTCGGCCCCACTTCCTCTAGATGCCGGACGACCCGGGAGGCAACGATCCTTTCGAGCGCTTTCCCGGTGTCGTCCAGCAATACGAGGGGCCGGTACGCGGACGCGCAGTCCGGAGGGCGGCCTTCCTTCGCCATTAGACAAAGCCGGCCCGACTTCCAGGGCTTCGGGAACTGCCCGACCGCAAGACAGCGGTCACACAGCTCCCGAAGCCACCCCCCGAGACGGTCCAGTGCAAGGACTAGCACCCGACCCGGGCCCCCTCAGGGCCGGGTGCCTTGCATCCGGCGATGCGAAGGCGCTCAATCGCCCTCTCCATCTCCACCTGCGTAACAGGGGGAGGGTCGATCGACGCCTCCTCTACCGCCTTAGGAGGAGACATGGGAGGAGGGAGGAGCTCCGCAGGGTCGGGGAACAATGCTCCCACGACCCTCTCAACCACTCCCGGCTGGAGAGGCTCCGTTGCCGGGGGCGCCTGGCCGCGGAATTTCTTTCGCGCCATCTTATACGGGCGCCCCCACGGATCCCTCTCCAGCTCTCGGAGCATCTCCTCCCACGCCTGCTCCTTCGCCCGGCTGATGGCGACCTGCAGTGTTTTCCTGCAGGTTCTGTAGTCGCCATACAGCCGGGCTTCCTCCTAAGTTATTGCTGACCTACACTATATACTGCCAACTCGGTTTAATTTATGTTATTTTCTTTACTACCAGTGGACGATAAATCATTAAAAATGCCTGTTTTCTATCCTTGTATGTTGCTCTTAGGTGCCACTGAATGCTACAGCCTCGTTTGTCGTACATATGGCTCTGACGAAGGCGCGATGCCAAGACGATCCAAAGCGGTGAGTTATTTCAATAGATTAATACTATATTTTTTTTTATGTCATGGGAGGCAAACGAACAGGTGGGACACTTAATGTTAAGTGATCACTACCGTCCATAGACACCAGCAACACCAGTGGAGTCGCAAGTGCGTTACCAGCCTGTTTTGGGGAAGGGGGGAGAAAGGGAAGAGGAGAGCGGGAAGATGAGGAGAGGTGGGCCTCCGGTGCTCTCACTGACCGAACGAAACGCAACAATGCAAACACTGTTACTTCACGTGGGTGTTTCTGTGCCAGCTTACGATTTAGTGGTGACTTCAAACTCAGAGTACTCCATAGTTATATATTGTTCCCACACACTACAAGAACTGTACTGTGTACTGTGTACGGTGTACTACAAGAATTTCTTAGGTTGGGGTTTCCTCACGATCTTTCTATTCACCGTGACTCGATAGTGTTACCAATTTTAATTAATAAATGTACGCGAATTCCCTATTCCTAATAATACCTGGTGAGAAGATTCGGTATAAAAATGAGTCTTTAATCGTAATCATCCATAAGTCAAGAGTTTTCTTACCTCGTTGTAGACTGAAAGATAAAAAAACGTCCCAACCTGTTCCCAGGTTTGTACTCGTAGAAGAATTGGAGTGGGGAGGCAGAGCTGGCGCTGGGCCCCAGCAGAGGGCGCTGGCTGATGACGAAGTAGTTTACGCGGCTCAGGTTGAGTATTTCTAATCCCCTTCACTTCCCTTTTCATCATCATCATTAGACTATAACTTATAGTAGCTATTGTCTATCCCTTAACGGATTTTATAGCGAAAACTTAGTCCTACTCATTCGCCATTAACCCTCCGTCATTGCCTCATATTTCCCTTTACCTCTCCTCTGTTTCCCCTTATCTTATTACTGTTTCCCCTCACCTCATACCTGTTTCATTTAATTTCCCCCTCCCTGTTATTCAATTTCCCGACAAGTATTATTAAAATGCCAATTCACAATCACAGGCTGGATGGAAAACCCTAGGCAGGTTCGTGCTCCAGGAGAAGGGTACGACGGCAGCGGTACCACGTCACAGAGCCGCCATTGCCAAAATTCAACGCGGACTCAGCATAACTAAGGGAGCTTTTACCGGTAAACGATTATTTAATTTGTGGTGTTGATATTCGTTGATAAATAGAGAATTCCTGTATTTAATACCAGCCCCTGCCTGCGACTTCGTTCGCGTGGAATAAATATTTTAGGCTAACATTAAGACGCAGCGGAAGTTCTCAAGAAGAAACAAAACCCCGATTTTTAAACATTCTTCATTGGTGCTCTGCTCCTACTGGCCTTAGCGTGATGATAAAGAACTTATAACATTCCTCGATAAATGAGCTATATAACACTGAACAAATCAAATTGGACCAGTAGTTCCTGAGATTACCCCCTACAACTTTACAACGTCACAAACTCACAAACACTACCTCTTTATAATATTAGTATAGACAATTTCTTTTTAATATTATTCAAAAACTATGTTAAACTTTTCATACGATTTTTTGGATGATCATATTTTAAGAATGAGGAAGAGTGTCAGAGAAAGTTTGAAAATAGCACCAGTGTAGGGACACACACTCGCATATCTATAGTGTGCACGCTATAGATATGTAGTGGTTAAAGTCCACTCATCGTATCTCGGTCTAATATAACATGTATGTGACCAGTCCGGTTGTATATTATTATGCACATCAGATTAGGCCTCCCACGGCAGCTGCTCAAGCCTAGGTTCGATCTCTCGGTAGGGAACCCTTGAGTGCGTTGCTTGCGCGATACGGTGACACACAAGTATACATCACCGCTACAACACTACACGGTCACCCCCACACACGTGCGGCGTGCACGCTACACATTTAAGTGGAAGGGTTTACTTTTTTTCCCTTATCGAACCGAAAAAACTCTCAATTTTTCGATAATAAATATATGAGAAGTTGTTGAAGCGTATATGCTTGGTACACATATACGTTTCAACAACTCATACATATATGAATAGTTAGCTAGGTTAGCTAAGATAGGTCGCGATTTTGCATGCAACAGGCAACAGCCAAGCCGTGCCGTGCACCCTTGAGATAGTTGCCTATATAAAATTGGCTGAGTGCCTTATACGCTCGCCTTAGTAGTCCGGAGAAGCTGTTAAGACCTTACTAGGTCAATAGCGTAGTCAGTTCGAGAAAAAAAAAGCAGTCCGGTTGTAACTGTATATTTGAAGGTACGTGTGTTTAGAAATCCGTATATACATGTAATTAGTTATAGTGATATTATGAAATGGTAAAAGAATGTAGACTCTTGATCTTTTTAAATACTGACTTTTATTAATTCAACCGGGCTCACATGAAACAAACAGAGACTATATACAAAAACACAAACACCTAAAACCAGTAACAGAGAAATTGAGGAGTAATAGGTTAGGACGGTACAGGCATGTCATGAAGAGAGAGTCTAGTCCGGTGAAGCTGTTAAGACCTTGCTGGGTCAATAGCGTAGTCATTTCGAAAAAATGTCATGAAGAGTTATGTAACTAGGGGGCCTATCCAAGTTGCTTATCGACAATCACTAACGCAAATAGAAAACGGAAAAATGTATGGAGATGACATATCTAACTGCTATATCACGTGATATAGCGTTCAGATATGTCATCTCCATACATTTTTCCGTTTTCTATTTGCGTTAGTGATTGTCGATAAGCAACTTGATTAGGCCTCTAGATAAGTTTTAAGTATGAAGATGGATGGATACGGGCGTAGGGGGATGCGAAATGGTATGGATGGATTGTGTGAGGAAAAATATGTGTATCAATGATGTGAATACTACGATGATGTCTGACAGAGGGGAGTGAAAGAGGATGACATGTTGTGTCGCTACTTAGCTGGAATAAGGGTGAAAAGATGGTATGATGTAAGAATTACTATGCAGATTCTTTGTATATATATTACAGGTAATACGGGCTTCCCTCTCGGAAGTTTCAGCGTATCGGATAATATAAGCGAAGCCAAGACTCCTGTACAAGCGGTTTATAGTGATCCCACGCATTGCAGGTGAGAACTTAAAAAAAAAATGGTGACTTCTAAATTAATCTTTTTTTTCATATGTTTCTCGTTCAGGATTCGGACGGTTGTATTAATAAAAAAGTAGGCCAAATCGTCCTTTTGAATGAAATAAAACGGCAACTCAATACCAAACAAATCAATTCTATAAATATTTTTGAAGATCTCCCTTTGTAGTCTGTCTTACTCACTTTTTTGGATGGAGATTTTTTAACCCGAACTTTTCACTTCTCTGTACCATTTTTCCAACATTCTTGTGGGGGTCGGAATGATACCTACCACATATATCTAATACCTTTAAACGAGCAATTCTTATATATTTTTATATTTGTATAATATATAATCTATACTAATATTATAAAGAGGTAAAGTTTGTGAGTTTGTGATGTTGTGACGTTGTAGGGGGTAATCTCAGGAACTACTGGTCCGATTTGAACAATTCTTTCAGTGTTATATAGCTCATTCATCGAGAATGGTTATAGGCTACATATCATCACGCTAAGACCAATAGGAGCATAGATGAAAAATGTTCAAAATCGGGATACTTTTCCCTTTTGAGAACTGCTTCGTGTTAGTGTTAGTGTATCTATTCCACGCGAACGAAGTCGCCGGCAGAGGCTAGTATTTGTATATATTTTTATCTAATACCTTTAAACGAGAAATTCTTGTATATTTTTATATATTCAGTATCTCGGAAACGGCATCATCTATTTCTGTGAAACTTAATATGTAGGTAGTTTCGGGGACGATAAATCGATTTAGCTAGATTTAATTCATAGAAAACTTTTTTAACTGAGTTTTCAGGCAATAAAAAAATTTAGCTAGAATATAGAGATAAATTTCGCCGGCGCTGTCAAAACAAAAATAGCTCAGATGGAAATCGGTTGCTTCGAAAATCCGTGTAACCCCAGTTCGAATCTGAGTGACAGCAAAAGAAACATTTTTTTATTTTTTTTCTTGTGGAAAAATTTTAATTTTATGAGGCAAACATCTAGGCTCGGTCGACCAGGTACTATATATGTATACGAATAGTTTATTGCATACACAATATTGTGTACAATATTACAATGGCACTACGACGACTACAATAATTACGCGAGTCCATAGGAGAGCATGCTCGTGGCCTCTCGGCGTTAGTATTGCGGATCGACTGAGTCTGTGAATTAAACCAAACTCGCACGAAGCGCGACGTGGAGCACAGTCGACCAGTTCCGAGCGGTCGCTAGTCCCGTTACATTCTATTTCATATAAAAAAATCCTGACAATCACAAAAGTCACAAAAAAATTATTTACCAAACAGAAATTTTCTTGAAGGATAAATCGAATATACATTAAAGCGGACGGATCCGCGAAAAAAAGCTAGTAATAGGTAAATGAACTTCTTAATGTCGTTTAAATTCGATGTGGTACTACTGTTCTCTGTGGTAACATATTACTATTATACAATAATAATAATTTTACAATATATTATATATATCGGGTGAGCCACTATTGACCTGTGATACTGCGCTATTGACTAGAATGGTGGTGTTACTAATGACCTCAAACGCTATTGGTTGAAGTTGTCGGCTGTTCGTTATTTACCTCGATATGAAACGCCATTGGTTGGAGGTATCGGCTGTTTATGTATCTTAATGCCGTAAAAGGCGACCCACGAATAGATGCTGGGTATACACGCTCAAACAATTGGGCTAGTCACATCTACGTATAACTCGTCGTAACTATAATCAGTGTAGTGTTTCTATATCAGTTAACGTGTTATGCGATTGTTATTGGTGGACTGTTTGTTGAAACAATAACCATGACGTCACTATGTATGACGTCATGCTGCTGCTTGGGCGTCATTTTATTGCTGACCCGACATATATAATTTAAAATAAATGAGACAATGAAATGTAGAAATATTTATAGAAAATTAAATGTGACCAAAAAAAGCGGGACTTATTCGTCTTCAACAGACTTGTGGTTCAATTCATGCAATATCAGATGTTAAAACCAAGTGTTCTATCCACGCCTGTAGTCTTATATTACTTTGGCTGTTTGTTTATAACTGCATTTATGTGTCCCCAGACGTGTTTCCAACGCTCCTTTAGGCAAAGGTATCGGCAGAGCGAAAGGTCATTCAGACAAAGACATCAGAACTTATCTGCAAAAGAGGACAGGAAATAGAGAGGCAAGTTGTGTAAAAAAATAAATGTGTGTGTCTAATACAACAGTTGTCAAGCTTTTTTGCACGCAATAACTCTTTAGAAATTCACGACATCCTTACATGAACATTCATGTAAAATTTTTGATAGTACAAGCGAACGAAGAGAGTTTGTAAATCCCGTGACACACCAATATATCGCGGTATGGTAGATGAGAGACGGTGGTAACAATTTTCAAAGTGCTATAGAGAGAAAAATTACCATAAAAGTCGGGAGATCGACTTGGGAGTTTCGGTAAATGAGATATTGGAATGGATTGTCAGCTTGGTAATATTTATATAAGTTATCGGTATTAGCTATTTAGACTGCTATTTCTTTAGCACAGCATCAGACAGTTCCATTACTGACCATCCACCCATTGAAGATTATTTAGGGTACTCTCGATTATTCTTGGTACTTAAAGAAGCTTCATTACTATCAGTAAGTTATACACTACATAGCATTTGCATCCTGTGAATTTAAAAACAACAAGTAATTTCCACAACTCCAAACCTAATCAATTCGTTCACAAGGGATTTTAGGAAGTTAACCAAATATTTGGTTCAATTTACATAACTGTGATAAATCGATTCTGTCCGATAAATATCTTGTGTGTGGTTATTGAACAAATATATTATCGATAGGAATTATATTCGCAATAAAAGTGTCTCCATAGTTTTTGTAATATTAAAAAATGAGGAAAATTTTGCGCTATTAAAAGTCGTCAGTTATTAACGGTTGATCACAGCCCAATGATGGACCAAAATAATTGACAAATTGCCATGTTTTTGTTGTTCTGTAAACATTACGACACTAAAGCCATTCGTTTATTGTATAAGTGTAATCTCTGATAAAGAAATTCATATTGATTTCATTGTCTATGAATATGTTTAACCAAAAACATTATTATTTAAATATTAAATCTATGGTATAGGTGCATTCAGAAGGTGAAATTGGTGGCTCGCTTGGAGCGGAGGCGTTGGCAGCGCAAGTGGCACGTTTCAAGAGAGTCTCGTTACGGAAACTAAGGGCTTGGCGCTCCTGAGTGTGGCAGGTACTACATAAGTCAATCTCTATCACCATATAATCTTACTTAGTATTTTCATAATAAGATGCTCAAAAAATTCCAGGTCATTCGTCGGTTGGGCACAAGCTTGGCCAACCATCGAGCCTCCCTCTCTTCAGAGCTAGGTTCACTCTGGGATTTCTTCAAGATGGATAGAGATCGAAGGCGTTCTACTACTGTAGGCACCGCCTATGAACCAATTCAAACCGAGTCGAAATCTCCAGTCAGATTAGCCCGAGACCTACTGCAAGTAGTTCAAGAAACGGTCTTCTCCAAGAAATTCGAGGAATCTAAAAGGTGTCCGCTAGTGAAAGAGGAATCCGATTTAAGCGAAGAAGAGGAAGGAACAGAGAAACGTATCGCAAATTTAATCGATTTCTTCTTCACCATAGTAAAGAGCCAAAAGGATGATCGTAAAGGCAGTGGGGGAAGTTGTTTCAAAGCGGAAATCAGTCCAGAAGAAGAAACTAAAGAGATACCGAACAAAGTGAATAAAGAATTAGAAGAAAAACTAGAAACTCTAATGGAATTCCTGGCAACTACAGGTTGTATGGGTGATGGAGAGGACGACAGGAAAGATGGTAAAAAGATCACCCTTATGGAATTCCTCTTCGGTCCAGATGATATAAAAGCGATGGTGGAAATTAAGGAACCTGATAAAGGGATAAGCCTCTCAGAGTCAAAAGTAAATGTTAAACTCTCCTATATAGATGAAACACCGGAGGAAGAGAGAACGGAAACCTTAGTTGAAATGCTTTTGGAATACATGGAGAATTATAATCAAAAAGATAAATATGACCACATCAAGTCTATATCCATAACACCTTCTTTATCTGAAAAGAGTAAATCGGATATAACTATAAGTAAATTAGAGACGATTAGTGATTTTAGTAAAACGAAATCGGATTCAACACTAACGCAAACCCAAGATACCGTTATAGACAGATGTGACGACCTCAAATCTGATAAATCTAGTCGACGTATTTCTGAAACGGTCATAGATCTAAGTAATGTTAAAGAAGATCTGGAGAGTATATTTGAAGAAGCTGTCCGTAGGATTGAAGAGATAAAGCAGTTCTTTGATGATACTATGTCGGAACAGGAGGACATGGAAAATTTTAATTGTTACACCAAACCTCCGGAACTACAGTATCTGCCGTACAGCGTCGATCTTTCTGATATAATGGAGGAAGACGAACCCTCGTCCCGAGATAGGAAATCATCCGAAGACCAACTCGCTTTAGTGAGGCAGTGTGCTGAAGAATTGCTCCAGTATATAGAGGAGAAAGTCGAAAAACATTTTGATGATTCTGAATTCGATATAAGCCCGTGCTTAAAACGATCATCGATAAGCCTTATCGATTTACGATCGATACCGGACTTACCACCGAGCATGATAGTAAAGCCTAAGGTTAAAAGAGTCGATAAATCGACATCGACTTCTGAAGTATCCGATTCACTATCAGACTTGTCGAGACGAATCGACTCTGCTTGTATGACAGAAGATACCACACTAACAACGAGTTCAGAACGAAGTGAGAGAGCTTTGGATAAATTGGAATCGCTTCATAAATTCTTTTCAAGATCGCGATTGGAGATTATAGATGAGAGTATAGAAGATGTAGGCGAGAAAGTAAAGAGTCCAAATGAAGAATTAAGGAAATCTATTGAAAATAATACGAATTATAAAGTAGGTCAGACAAGTTTAGATGACGTGGAAGATTTGCTAGACGATAATGATCTGGATAGAATTGAAACTTGCAATACTAAGGACGCATCAGATATGGATGCCAGTGATATTAAGAAAATAGACGACAACCTTCGAATTACTCAACTGAATGAAGATTTTGAAAACAAGGTACTTGATAAAAAATTTGAAACCATATCAGAGACTAGCGTAATAAACAAAATCGAAGCGGATGTGCACACTGTTGATGATACAAAAGTTGATTTGAAATAACCAGATTAATTGAAATTATGAAATAAAAAGAACAGTCGGAAGAAATGTTGAGTTTAGTTGAAATAAAAACAGATCCGAGATATGAATTAGTCAACCATTTTCATCCAATTTGGATGTATATTTTTGGAATCAATGTAACCAATAGAGGAAGACGTCGCGGTTGCTCATTACGTAGTATGTGTAGTCAGGTGAAGCTGTTAAGAACTTGCTAGGTCAATAGCATAGTCAGTTCCAGAAAAAAAAGTTGCTCATTACTGACGACTTGACTTAGAATTGACACTTCATGTAATGTAATATGACGTAAGGGAATAAAAAATAAGAGATGAAATTGAATTTGTTGCGTAAAAGGTTGAGAAAAATTAGAATAATTTAAAAATATTAACACGATTTTCTGTTTTTATTAATTACTAATTCTAATTTTTATTATTGCAACGTCATATTAAAAGACACTCGACTGACTCTAGCCGGAAGGGATGTCTTGACTATTTTGACGTATTGCCGCTCAAAATGCCTTTAAATACGACGAAAGTTTTGTGACGTAATCATTCTATACTCGATAGGGTCGTTAATCTTGTCAATGTAATTAATTATTACGTCACTTAATAATAAAGCGTATAATTTGGATGGAATTTTTGTTAAATACTTAAATTTATATATCATCACTACTAAATAATAATTTAATACAGAATTTTCTAAAAGTAGATCAAACGGACAAAGAAAGTTTGTCATATATATGAGCCGTATCTGTGTCACGCCCTTAGATGTGTCATAGAGCGTGGGAATAAATGCATTACACTATTTGCAGTGTACGAAATTTTGAGTGGTTTTTACTTACCGTAATTTCATTTAATATCCTAAATATAAAAAAGTAACAGAAAATTACTCCACTCCTAAAACAAATACGAGTCGTATAAAAACAAAGCGGGCAAAACAGAGACGTGCTAAAATGAGACACCATGTCGACACAGCATCTTATTTTTAGCAGTACTCTTGCGGAATGTATGTAAGCATGACACTACAGAACGGCTGTGTACCTATTTGGGTAATTCTGTTCAATGACAGTGCTTGAGCGACCGAGCATAGCTCGATTAAAAAAAAAAACATTTTTAAATTAAAATAAACTGTTAGGTTTGCCTTATAAAATTAACATTTTTCACAAAAAAATAAAATAGAAAAAGTATATCTCTTCTGCTGTCGCTCAGATTCGAACTGTGGTTACAGTAACTTTTGAAGCGACCGATTTCCAACTGAGCAATTTTAGTTTTGACAGCGCCGGCGAAATGTACCTTTATATTCTAGCTATATTTTTTCATTTTCAGGTAACAAACTTTTCTATGAATAAAATCTAGCTAGATCGATTTATCGCCCGCGAAACTACCTACATACTAAGTTTCATGGAAATAGATGACGCCGTTTCCGAGATCCTGAATATATACAAATAATCTCTTTCTCTCTATCTCTATATAAGTGAGTAAGACAAGAGACAGTAGAGATATGTTCAATAATATTGACATGTTCAGTTGATATTTTATTTCTTTACATTGCCGTATGTAAAGGAAAGATTTATAATACACTCGTAAAGCCAGGTCTAGCAGCTAGTTACATATATACAAGTTGACAGGTTAAAACAGTTCAGTATTCTAGGATATCATACTTCATGGTCATATTTAACATATAAAATAATAGTAGCAAAACAAATATTAATAAACAACAAAGAGAACCTAAGTTAATGTTTTTTCTAAGACTTTCAAAAGTGTAAACACAATCGTAATAAACCTAGGCGCAATGACCGGTGCCGAAAGCTGTAAGGGACGACCCGGGGTTAATAACCTTCGATAATAAAATGGACAATAAACCATTTTGTTTTGTTCATGCCAATTCCATGTTCACTTTCAAGTGAAAACAAAACTGATACTACTTTAACATAAACGCATAGAGGATTGCGTATGATTTTTGAATTTTTCTTGATAATTAGGTCAAATATTAAGCACTTAATTTTTTTAAATTGATTTAAAACGAGAATCGAGTGCAGAGTATCCTTATATATTGCCACTGTCTAAACTTTCAGCCTGTATAATAAGGCCTTCCTTTTTTTGAAAATAGAATTACTCGTATATCCGAAAGCCACCATTGTTGGTGATTTAGTCTGAGATCTTTGTTACGTATTTCACCGGATTTTACATAGAATTTTAATTATTTTTTTCTACCTCTTATCGGACCTGTTTTGCCGATTTTGATATTATGCGACTCGTACCTAATTACTAGTTATATATAGTATAAATATGTCGTATCGATTGGTTGTAGTACAAATTAAAATTAACAATATAATTACAAATTTAGTATATCCTGGTAAATAACAATTTAGGATCCTCCGACCACGGTATGCAAAATTTGACTAGACTCTAAATGTCTACAAAACAATGGATTATAATGTGCCCATAAAGGAACGGGTTACCTATGGAAATTAGAAGAAATGGTATTCTAACTCGTATTTCCAGTGACACGAAACAAATAGTGAGATTTTTAATAATAATAAAATATATTAAACGTATTAGTGTTACGAAATATTTAATGGTTGAAATACGATAAACAACAAGAATACGTTTATTGGAGGAGATAGAGATTTTGCTGCGCGACCGAACTGAAAAAAATGTGATAGTAAAACCGTAACGAAAAGTGCGTGGAATAAAACCGTTAAATGAGACGTGCGCAGGCGCGACAGTCGTATACACAAGCGAGTAGTGTATAATACCTTTCTCTTTCTCCTTTTTTGTAATTATTTCTATTTCTATGTAATTTTATGTTGACAAACAAAAATAAAGAGACATATTTTGTTATTTTAATTGATAATTTGAATTACGATAACAAAAAATTGAGCACGATTTTTTTTGCAAATTGTGTCGATTCTACATTAGCCGAAGAACTTCGTTCCTACCTGGTGTCCCACGACACCACATTCTTTTTTTATACATACAACTTAGTTACATATATAAATTTTGACTAGGCTGTTTGTTGCATAGTCCATAGCCTTTTTATCTCACATAAAAAAGTAAGAAACAGTTGGCGATAATATTTGTAATCATATGAATTTTAACATGGCTGTTTTATATGTATTCCACAGCCGTTTTGTTTTACATTTAAAAGAAGTATTTTTGGTGATACTAATTTTAATGATATGAATGTTGACTTGGCTGTTTGGTATGTATTCCATAGCCTTTTTGTTTTACATTTAAAACGTGATTTTTTACGGTAATAGTTTTAATCATATGAATTGTAACTTGGCTGTTTGATAAGTATTCTATAGCCATTTTATTTTATACTTTAAAAAGTAATTCTCGACACCAATTAAAAGCTTAAAGTTCGAGTTTTTGGCGGGATTTCAGTCTCTCATGTAGTGGATTTTATATTTTATTCATAATCTTGTGTTATTTGACTCTATATTGTGTAAATTTGGTGGTGTTTTACGTGATATAGTTAGTTTATTGTGCATAAGTGAAGTGAATGGAAAATAATACTACGGAGCATAAAATTCTGAGATGCCAGTAAAATTCCCTGGAAGGTTCTAACAAGGGATCCACCATCTTGTTAGAATATTGATTCACACGGTGCTTACTATTGAAATGATCGCACGACGCTTGTGGTATTATTGACTACGTGACAATGGCAGTAAAAATTGGAAAGATTGATTGCCAAAAATATAGTAAAAAAAAAATGCTTAAAGTCCTTTAACTGTGACTTTGTTATATGTAGACGTAAATTGTCACTACAAGTGTGCCAGTTCGATATAAAGTTTCATATAGTATTTAACAATGACATTAAAGATTTGGTATCAAATATACTATAAACTATTGTAAAAAATTATGTTAAAATTGACAAGATATGTGCAAGAAATTGCTATTAAATTAGAGACAACCATTGGTATTCACTCACAAATAAACGAGTAGATCTAAGTCGTGTTATATACTTTATTAACACTATTTATATCGACTATAATAATATATAGTGATATATCAACATGTAAAATAATACATTTTTGAAGTATTTCAGTCTTTGTTTGCTATCGGGGAATAAAAGAAGACCGTTTTCAAAACGAAAAGAATAGTATAATTTAAAAAGAGTGTGTTTTTCATTTAATATATCAATTTTCAAATTCCATATTTAATTTAACACATTATATCAAATGGTGAAAAACATTTGGGCAGTAAATATTTCACAGCAGTTGTGGTCATAGGAGGAGAAATATGATCTGTTAATAAAATAAGAAAATAAAATTAAAAATCACATAAAATCTCAATGTCTCCTTATTGATTTGAAATAAGTTTTCATATATGTTGACAGTTATTTATGATAACTTAAATAAATCTAATAATTGTTGCCATTAATTGAAATTATGAATTCATATATTTCTAGTTCTATAATTTATGTTATTAGATAAATAAAATAAATTTTCTACATTACAAATCTATCGAGAATCTCGTTTATCTTATTTCAACCATAAAATTATATCACGTATTCATATGTTTAAGTAGGCAAATACATGTTTATCAAAAGTTGAATTTATAATATTAAAATATGTATTATAATTACAAAATTTTATACTATAAAATATGTCTTTATCCTAAATTATGATGTTTACAATAATTGTTCGTGAAACGTAAATGATGTTTTTATTTAAAAATATAAATGAGATATTAAACCATAATCTAAATTATAAGCGAAATTGTAAGATCGTTATCACTTATTTTGACGAATTTAGTGTGTATCCGATCGTTCTCAAAATGGCGGCGATTTGACTGACAATTGGTAACGAAGTTTTCATACTCATCATCATTTTCTAACCAGATTAGGTCCCCCTCGGCAGCGGCTCAAGCCTAGGTCCGTTCCATCGGCGTGGAGCCCTTGAGTGCGCTGCTCGCGCGATACACTCATACAAAATCTTACATCACTCTGCCAACATTACACATATCACCTCCACACACGTGCACGCATACACGCTTACACACGAAAGTGTATGAAAGTGGAAGGGTTTTATTTTTTTCCCTTATCGTACTGAAATAGTTTAGAAAATTATCCGCTACGAAATTATATATAAGCGTTGTTGAAGTATGTATGCTAGGTACACATATATGTTTCAACAACTCATATATGTATGAACAGTTTGCTTACGTTAGCTCTGATAGGTCACGAAATGCACGTATCAGGCAACAGTCCAAACCAAGGTGTGCTGTGCATCCTTGAGCTAGTTGTCAAATAAAATCGGCTGAGTGCCTTAAGCGCTCGCCTTAGTAGTCCGGTGAAGCTGTTAGGACCTTGCTAGGTCAATAGCGTAGTCAGATCGAGGAAAAAAAATGGAAGATAGTTTTCACTTATTTTGACGAATTTAGCGTGTATCCGAACGTTCTCAACATGGCGACGATTTGACTGACATTTGGTAATGAACTTTTCATAATCATCATTATTTTCTTTATTTAAGTATTTCACAAAACAAAACGTGCAATATATCGGCTTAAAATGAGGAATTCATATAACATAAGTCAAAATATATACTATTCTTGCGTTTCTTGTAGAACAAATTTGATATTAATTACACTGTTATTTTGTTTTCATTATTATTTTTATATAATCTGAGTTTTCGAATTCGATACTTGACAATATCTACTATATGTTTTTTTGGCGGGATTTCAGTCTGTCATGTAGTGGATTTTATATTTTATTCATAATCTTGTGTTATTGGACTCTATATTTTGTAAATTTGGTGGAGTTTTACGTAATCTAGTTAGTTTATTGTGCATAAGTGAAGTGAATAGAAAATAATACCACGGAGCATGAAATTCTGAGATGCCACAAAAACTCCCTAGCAGGTTCTAACAAGGGATCCACCATCTTGTTAGAATATTGACTCACACGACGCAATATTGAAGTGATTGCACGACGCTTGTAATATTATCGACTACGTGACGATTGCAGTAATAATCTGAAAGATTAATTGCCAAAAATAAAGTTAAAAAAAAATCTACTATAGCTTTGCATTTACTGCGTACGTAATTAATACGTAGAAGCAACATTTTGTTTTGTTTTCTCTTATTGTTGCTTCGTTTTTGCTATATATTGTAACTAATGGTATTATAGCTACAAAGTTGTATTTACGTCATAAGGGCTTCGACAGCGACTTGTTAAAACTTGGCTAGTTAGCGAACGTTATCTAGCCCAATCCGCCAAGCGTCAATCCGCCCGTTTCTAAGCAACATATGACTATCTCTTTTTCACCACCGATATTGAGTATATGCGATCTTATTTCCACATTTTATCTAAGACAGTGTGGAGTTACAATATTATTTTACGTATGTGTGCGTTATCGTATCATTTGTTTTGTCAAAATGTTATGTGGGTAAGGTATTCACAGCTTTTTAGTTATATTATCATTGATTTTAACATAACAAAGATATTTTTTGAATCATATTTATACAAATTGTCACTAAAACATTAGGTACTACTAAATAGCAAGTAGTCAGCAGAATATTTTTGTTTATTATTTCTAAACAAGCGTTATTTCACCTTGTATATTGTAATACTATGATATTTTATATAATAAAGCTTGGTTAACGCGATTAAAATTAAGAACGCAGAACATGGACTCTGAGATATTGCAAAAACTTTCTGGAAAATTCTAACAATTTCGGGCACTGTTAGAACACTGAAACCATCAAGTTATTGTTTTTCTCTGTTGCAAAGGTAAATCGCAATAAACGCCCATTTTATAAAAGCAGTAACGGATCTTCAATAACGATGATTGGTTGCAAAAATTAAATGCAATAAAAATATTTATTCGGATACACACAAACAATATTTTAAAAAACTAGAACTTAATTGCAGTACATATATATAATAATAATAATATAAGAATAGGAAATGTAACTTATTATGAAATTCTAAAGTATATAACGGTCATAATTCATTATTCTCTCACAATATGGCAGAGTTATCATATTTTCTACTACATTCAATGTATTAGTGAAATTTATATTTATAGAAGTCCTAAAAACGACTTTGTATCAATTCTAAAGTAATTGTAAATACTTTATTAAAAAATATATACAGATTAAATAATATATATGTAACTTAAATGGGTGAGAAGGATCACAATAAAAATATACAAAGACAATAGTAGATCTTAACATGTATTTATGTAAAAAAATATTATTGTATTAAAATATAACGGATTAATTCTAAACTGTTTACAAAGATTAAAGTTAGAGTAGTTAATGTTAAACTGAAAAAATCCTCTATTAAAAAGAAATATGGATTATAAACCTCATTCTTATTTATTCATGACCCCTTAAATATATTTATAATCTGTTATCCTTCTCGCTTAAAAAATAATCAATTAGATATAGGTTATATATGAAAGATAATTATTGTCAGAATATTTATGAACAAATAATTAATTATAATATTGTATATACATTTTGGACGTGTTAAAACTACACAGTGTTGCTATTGTAATAATGATACCAGCACGGAAACGTCAAATACCCGACTAAGGCCTTTTAGTGTTGCTATTAATAAATAATACATATGAATGAATAAATTACTAATTTTGGTCTACTGTGTCGTTATATTTTAAGAGTCTAATATATTTCAAAATTTTACATTATGAATAAACTTAAAATTTATATGTCACGATGTAAAAATGTTTATGGTACGTTCTATGATCCATACATATATTTATATACACACTATGAAGCATACCCATGTAAAAAAACTATAATGAAGTAATGTCAACTTTTATACGATTTGTATTCATGTTAATCGCTACGCATATATATGTATATTTCCAATATTCCAGTAGAGGCTCACAACGCTCACGCTCACGACCGCGAGTTTTCCCGTTCCACTAGCTCTCGAGCGCTACAATCGTACACACTAGTGGATCGCATTTATGGGCGTTTTGAACGTTCACATAAATAATAGAAATGGCTACCTAGAAAAAATAAAACAAGAGCTTTAAGAAGTTACCTTTTTATAATTTATAAGACTTAACAGTAAATTCTAATTATTATAAAATCGATTTAAGTATATTAAAAAAAAACAATGTATAATTCAATTTTTTTTGATTGAATTATCATAAAAATGAACTTTTTGGTCAAATGAAAAACATTAAATTACCATGATATGATTATAAATTAATTTCTACATTTTTCAAAAGAAATATTCGCCATCTTTATTGAGAATCCCACTAATTTTGTCAACGCTCACGTCGACCCACCTCCAGACATGGGGCGTCGTGAGCTTCGCGTGAGTGTATGTTATGCCGTCATCAATGACGTTTTCGCCACGACCGCAACGCTCGCAGTTGTCTAGTGGAACGGCTAAAAGGGCGTTGTGAGCTTCTACTGGAACGCGCCCAATCTCTGACGTACTCATAACACAGTATTTATTCACCTTTGGTGATTTATCATGTTGACATGTTGATATTTTAGATTATTCTACGTTCTTTCACTGAATATTTGGTATTAAGTTTAAAACGTGTATTTGTCACAATTGACATTGGCGAAATTACCTACACAGGCAGAGGCCATAAAAAAAAGTTTATCGGTACAATCTAATACTCTCTTTATTTCCTTTCTTCTAATATTTTTATGAATTGTATTATGTTGTATATTTAACACGACCAAATACAACACCGTTGTATCGAAACAGAAATACAATAAAATATATTTAACAAAAGATTTCGTTGTTTTTTTTTTTTTATTTGAAACACCTTTATACCCATTTGGAAAGTTAAGAGACTGGTGGCTCAGTGGTGGCGTGTTAAAACGAGTCTTAAATATTGTTTTTTTTTTTTTTTTTTTAGTTATTGGAAATGCATTTGTACCAAGCATGCGTGCCTCAACAACTCCTATATGTATTTTGTGCCCGATAAATTCCTCTAAACTATATAGAATAGGATGGGATAAGGAAAAATAATGGTAGAACTCCTTGTCGTTTATTTCTCTGAAAAAAAAAACAGCGTGTAAGCGTGTAGGCGTGCATATGTGTATAGGTGATGTGTGTGATGTTGGAGCTGATGTTAGGTTTTGTGTCACTGTATCTCGTGAGCAGCGTGCTCAAAGGCTCCACGCCGAGGGAACGGACCTAGACTTGAGCCTTGAGGCTTGAGTTTGGTCCTTGAACCGAGGGGGCCTAATCTGGTAGCGTATCATTACTAAAGCACTGCGCTTACGACAATACTTACAAGAAAATCATAAAGCATATTCTCAAGTAAAATTTAGTTTTTGTTTCATGAACATCAATTAACTCTATCAAAATTTATTGTAATTTTAATGACGACGCGACTTAAGTACGAGAGAAAAGTAGATAATTAAACCTAATACCTTTAAACGAGCAATTCTTCTATATTTGTATATATTCAGAATCTCAGAAACGGCGCCATCTATTTCCGTGAAACTTAGTATGTAGGTAATTTCGGGAACGATAAATCGATCAAGCTAGATTTTATTCAAAGAAAACTTTTTTAACTGAGATTTCAGGCAATGAAAAAATATAGCTGGAATATGAAGGTGAATTTCGCCGCCGTTGTCAAAACAAAAATAGCTCAGGTGGAAATTGGTTGCTTCGAAAATCCGTGCAACGTGTTTTTTTTGGGAAAAATCACAATTTTTTAAGACAAACCTAACAATTTATTTTAATTAAATGTAATTTCGTTATTATAATTCTTTTTTAATATTTTTATATGTGAAAAAATGCTAATTTTGCAAGGTCTACCTGTTTATTTTAATTAAAAAATGTGATTGCGCCTTTTCAGGCACCATATGTCGGCTTGAATAAAAACTTTTTTGCGTCTCGTGATATGCGTTTTAATGTAAGTTTTACAATCGACTGTTAATGTGTAATACCGGACTTGTAACGGACTATGCGCTTTCTCCGGATTGGTTTGTTTTCGTCGATGTCGCGTTCCTCTGGAACGTTAATTCAAATCCATCATCCGCGCGGTTGACACTTGTCCTAATTTGTATTAATCTTGTTTATTACCTTTTTCTAATAGTTGTAATTTTTTTTTTTTATTATATCAAAGGAGGCAAACGAACTGGTGGGTCACGTGATGTTAAGTGATGACCACCGTCCATAGACATCAGGGACGTCGCAAGTGCGTTGCCAGCCTGAATATGGGAGAAGGGAGAGGGGAAGGAAAGGGAAAGACGAAAAGAGGAAGGGACGTGGGCCTCCGGCTCTCTCACTGACCGAACGAAACACAACAATGCAAGCACTGTTATTTCACGTCGGTTATCTGTGAGAGGGGTGGTACTACCCCGGAGGAGCCGACCCATTCATGCTGAAACCAAAAATAGCTTCAGCGGGGCTCTACCACCTAAAAATGTAATTGTGTAATCCTTTCAATAAACAATTTATTTTATTAATATAGTTTTTTTAAAAGGCCTTCGGCCAAATCCATATAACAAATTTTGGTGTCACCGTCGCGATTTGGAGCGTGAACAAAATGTTTTTTATAGAACCGAGCTGGGCTCGGTCGCCCAGGTACTGTACTTAATACATTCAGATGATTTTATTAAGCACTGTTCTTTTAAATAAGGTTCCATACAGACGGAGTCCCACAATTCCCACGCACAGCTATTATAGTTAACAATACTTTACAATCATACACGGAACCTACCTATTCAATAATTTTCTTTTTTCAAATTAAGTTAGATACTTTTACAATAGAAAGAGATGCACAAATCCTAGGATCAAATATTTAAAACGAGATATGAAGAAAAATAAATATTCTAAGAGTTTAGATCGCGTTCAGGACTCGATGATAAGGGATTGTCATAGAACTATGAAACCGCTTACACTTACAACTCGCAGCTTAGTTAGTCTATGGGGGTTGTCCCCTACTCCGTTGGTGAAATTACATGTGATGTTTTTCAAGATTTTTTGTCCTCCCCTACTTCGTTGGTGAAATTTCTTGAGATTTATCTGGGCTGCCATGTCCATCTACACTAATCTCACGTGAGATCTTCCGAATAATTGTATTTTCAGTACAAACGCGTTGGATGTATTACAGAACAACACAATTTACTTTTTTTTTACTTTAACTTTAGTTATAATTGTGTAGTTACATTTGAAAATGAACTAAATCCAATTTTAATCGTTCGTATAAAATATTTATTTTTTTTAGATATCCAGTTTCTATACACCGAGAACGAAGTTGAAATGTCTCCGTTCATAAAGTTTTTAGTATTTTATTTAAGTTCTTCATATTTTTAGCAGCTAACATTGAAATTTTTTTTTTCAAACTGACTACGCTATTGACCTAGCAAGGTCTAACAGCTTCACCGAACTACTAAGGCGAGCGTTTAACGCACTCAGCCGATTTTTTTTGGACAATTAGCTCAAGGGTGCACGGCACACCTCGGCTTGGCTGTTGCCTGTTACATGCAAACTCGCGACCTATCTTAGCTAACCTAGCTAACTATTCATATATGTATGAGTTGTTGAAACGTATATGTGTACCAAGCATACACGCCTCAACAACCCCTCCATATATTTATTATCGGAAAATTAGAGAATTTTCAGTACGATAAGGGGAAAAAATAAAACCCTTCCACTTCCATGTGTAAGCGTGTAGGCGTGCATGTGTGTGGGGGTGATCGTGTAGTGTTGTAGCAGTGATGTACATTTTTTTTTTGTGTCACTGTTCGCGCAAGCAACGCACTCAAGGGCTCCCTGCCGAGGGATCGAACCTAGACTTGAGCGGCTACCGAGGGAGGCCTAATCTGGTAACATTGAAATTATCTAACTTTCTAATGCAACGACTCAATTATAATTACATACAACACATTCATGGATTTTAATATATAAAAGAATTACGTTATATTTCGCCATAATTGAATCAAGAAATGTGTTTACATTGAATTATTCTGATTTTCGCACATTTTTACATTGTTTTTCGCTTGAAAAAATGACATGACATTTGACGAAATCGTGTCTCCCACATATTAGTGAGATTTTTTTTTTTTTTTAACTTTATTTTTGGCAATCAATCTTTCCGATTATTACTGCCATTATCACGTAGTCAATATTATCACAAGCTTCGTGTGATCATTCCAATATTAAGCAACGTGTGAATCCATATTCTAACAAGATGGTGGATCCCTTGCTAGAACCTTCCAGGGAGTTTTTATGGCATCTCAGAATTTCATGCTCCGTGTTATTATTTCCCATTCATTTCACTTATGCACAATAAACTAACTATATTACGTAAAACACCACCAAATTTACACAATATATAGTCAAATAACACAAGATTATGAATAAAATATAAAATCCACTACATGACAGACTAAAATCCCGCCAAAAACTCTAGTGAGATTTGATTTGACTCTCTCGCTTCTAAACCGCTCACGTAATTCTAAGCGCTTGCTAACGGAAAATATCAAATGGTTTTTACATGTACAGCTAACAATTTAGTTCGTATAATGTGTACATAGATGGCGCTTAAAACAAACATGAACAGGACGGTATGTATAATAAATTTTAAAGTAAGCGCTAAATTTGAAAATTTTGTACCTATAATAAGAAAGCAAGTCTAACTTCTTTACTTTTTAAATTATTGAGAACAATAGAAATAAGTTATAAAATACATTTCAATCAATTTTACAATAATTAAAAACCTTGACAAATTATATACCTAAACCTGGTGAAAACCGTATGAGAATCCATTTAGTAGTTTTTGAGTTTATCGTGAACAGATAGACAAATAGACGTGACCGAGGAATTTGCTTTATATGTGATTTTTAATTGATTGTTTCATTAGTTCCTTATACAGTGTGAGTACTGAAGTGGTTATATGGAGGGCTAGAGTTTCAAATATGTTGCTGATGGTAAATTTCATTTGAGACACTTTTAGTATTAACCAGGTGAAAGTTTAGACAGTAGCAATATCTATGGAAGATGCTCTGCACTCGATTCTCGTTGTAAATCAATTATAGAGATTATATTATACGTAATCCTCTAACTGTATATATTAAAGCACATTGTCAGTGACCATCGGATGAAGCGTGAGAAAACGTGTGATCGACGATCAACTAACAAAGGATCATTTCAAAATTTGAAAAAAAAGGGGTTTATTGTCCGTTTTATTATTAAAGGTTATTAACTCCGGGTCGCCGCTCGCAATTTTTATAACCAGTTCTTCAACCTAGATTTATTTAAGTTTATATCCATACTTTTGAATTTCATAGAAAAAAACTTTAATTAATGTACTCTTTGTTGCTTATTAGTATTTGTTTTGATATTATTAATGTATATATTAAATTTAACCATGAAGTATCATATAATGTTCACGTTAGTTGTTACTGTAGGTGGCGTGCGTGTCTTACTTACAAGTTTTGAAACAGCATTAACTGTATATGCTTTCACAATTTGTTTATTTAATACAATTTGAAATACGCGTGCGTATCCGCGTGACATATAACATGCCATACACGCTTCGTAAATGTGATATTTGACCTCAGGAATAGTTAGTTTTATTTAATTGCGAATAGAGGCTACAAATCACCGTAGCTAATTCACCTTTCTGACATCGCGTGATTCTATCAGTCGACAGAGGTTATCAGACTCGACATTCCTACCGGGTATTCTCACTAGAGACAATGTACTATGATGATTAACACGAGTGACAATGTAGATATCTATAGAATTTCTAATTCATAGCCTCTTTACTAATATTCCTATTCTAGAATATTTAATAACTTTAATTAAAAAAAAAAATACTTTAAGATTTTTCTTTGATTTCTTTAGTTTTTTTTTTATGTTATAGGAGGCAAACGAACAGACGAGTCACCTAATGTTAAGTGATCACCGTCGTCCATAGACACTTGCAACAACGGTGGAGTCACAAGTGCGTTGCCAGCCTTTGTTTGGGAGAAAGGGTAAGGGGAGAGGAGTAGGGAGGGGCGAAGGGATGGGAGATAGTCCTCCGGCGCTCCGAACGAAACGCAACAATGCAAGCACTGTTACTTCCGGATGGTTTTCTGTTGGTCGGATGGTAGTACCCCGGGCGAGCTGACCCATTAATGCTGAAACCAATAATAGCTTCAGCGTGGCTCTATTTAAATTGCTACTACTCTACTTATAAATTGCAGTTTAACTTTTTAATTTTGAATCATGTAAGTTTTTGATATTTTTTAAAACACATGTACGCGATCACTTCATTGAATGGGTGATATGTATTATTTTGGTTATAATTAATGTTGGTGTAGATGGTAGAGTAATAATAATAATAATAATAAAAATATCTCTTGATTACAAATTAAATGATTATCTTATCGATAGTGATTGTGTTTCACCAGTCTCCGATAGATGGCGTTTTCAATAACTTTGTTGACAGAAAACTGTAGGAGCGACTGTTATAGATTACTCATAGATGGCGCCACGTTTAAATTTTGAATTTCTATTTAACTCCAGTTTACGTGTTCTGTTTAATGTCCCGTTCTTTACACTAACAATTTCTAGAGAGACTCATTACCCGATAATACTGAATATTTTATTATAATTTTAATTCAGCACGTAACTGCATGAACCATAGCGATGTATGGGCTCGTCACCTAGTCTATACTAATATTATAAAGAGGTAAAGTTTGTGGGTTTGTAACGTTGTAGGGAGTAATCTCAGGAACTACTGATCCAGTTTGAAAAATCTTTCAATGTTGTATAGCTCATTTATCGAGGAATATTATAGGCTATATATAATCACATTATAGCAAATAGGAGCGGAACAGGAATGGAGGTTGTTTAAAAATCGGGTCTTTTTTTGTTCGTCTTGAGAGCTTCCGCTGCGTATTAGCGTTAGCCCAAAGTAATTACTCCACGTGAACGAAGTCGCGGGCAGAGGCTACTAATTTATAAAAGACTACCTTATACCCGCGACTTCGTCCGTGTGGAATAGGTACTTTTAGGGGTGGTAGGGTTTTACAGCCCGACTGGGTCGCAACCACCATGTATATGGCGAAAAAGCCCGTAATAGTGATTCGCTTCTACGGGTCGCGTTTCGGGATCAGCCTGTGCATATCCACCTTATTACAGGCCGGCATGATAGTGGCGACCGGCGATGGACAGTGTGTCAATCGGTGGTCGCTATTATTTTTGGATTGTACTGTGCTTACCATCAGGCATAGTGCAATCACTTTGCCGTGCTACAATAAAAAAAAACACTAGCTTTAACTCACGACTTCATTAACATAGAAGGTAAAAATATTTTTAAATAATGCGTTCGTTAACCCCGATTTTGAAACATTGTTCATTAGTGCTCCGCTCCTAATGGTCTTTGCGTGATAATATCTAGCATAGGCTTCCTCTATAAATGAGCTATCTAACACTGAAACAATTTTTCAAATCGGACAATTAGTTCCTGAGATAAGCGCATTCAAGTAAATAAACTTATAGGATAGATATATTCGTAGATTGATATCGTTTCGACTCACTCTGACTACGTCGTTCATTTAAATATATCTTTTCTAGAACGTACTACTACAGACCCCTTAATTGCACTCAATTTGGCAACGTTGCGAGATTGAATCGTTTTAGAAACCTTGACAATGACCGTCTTATAATATATCTTTTCAAATTGCGATACATATTATCTATTTCTATTCAATTCTATTTATATTAAAAGATGCTCAGTTATTCATCTGAACGAATTACAATTGAACCGTATTGTACAAATATTGTAGATTAGCCTCTGCCCGCGACTTCGTCCGCGTGGAATATTTACTTTCGGCTAATGTTAATGCAGAGCGGAAGCTCTCATGAAGAAAAAACATCCCGATTTTGAAACATTTTTCATCGGTGCTCCGCTCCTATTGGTCTTAGCGTGATGATATACAGCCTATAAATTTCAATTTTTCAAATCGGACCAGTACTTCCTGAGATTATCCCCTACAATGTCACAAACCTTGAACTCTTTGTATATTAGTATAGATATAGAAGTATGCCCACCTACCCTCGCCTTCCATCTTCCTCCCCCCTCCCCCAACACAGGCTGGCAACGCACTTACGACTACCCTAGTGTTGCAAGTGTCTATGGACGGTGGTGATCACTTAATATCAAGTGACCCACCTGTTCGTTTGCCTCTTATGATATAAAAAAAAGTATATGAAAACTGTAGATGCAAAGAGCGTAAAGTAGGGATGGTTATTCTTCCCAAAAAAAATTGATTACAAACAATACCCCTGGTTAGCTGGAAGACAATGCCTTATGACTTTTTTTTTCTTTTTTTTCTCGAAATGACTACGCTATTGACCCATCAACGGCTTAGCAGCTTCACCGGACTACTAAGGCGAGCGCTTAAGGCACTCAGCCGATTTTATTATGGCAACCAGCTCAAGGGTGCACGGCACACCTGGGCTTGGCTGTTGCCTGTTGCATGCAAAATCGCGACCTATCTTAGCTAACTATTCATATATGTATGAGTTGTTGAACCGTATATGTGTACCAAGCATACACGCCTCAACAACTCTTCCATATATTTATTATCGGAAAATTTAGAGTTTTTTAGTTCGATAAGGGAAAAAAAGTAAACCCTTCCACTTTCATGTGTAAGCGTATAGGCGTGCACGTGTGTGGAAGTGATCGTGTAGTGTTGTAGCGGTGATGTATATTTGTGTGTCACCGTATCGCGCAAGCAACGCACTCAAGGGCTCCCTACCGAGGGATCGAACCTAGGCTTGAGCCACTGCCGTGGGAGGCCTAATCGGGTAATGCCTTATGACCTTAAGCTCAACAGTATACAAAACCAACAGTGCAATAAAACATTCATTCATTTATTCAATTTAAATCGTCCCGAATCCTAATTTGTGGAATCGATTTATGAAAAAATCTATGTGTTATATTCATATTGAGCTTGCTTTACTTATTCATTAAGTATTCCATGGTTTCATTTTTATCTATTTGAAGAAAGCTAATTTTATTATTTTACTACGATTATTTTAAAAACTCAAAAGAGAACAGTTATTTCCTTGTTCGTGTTTAACTTCTCTCGGCAGTCCTTAGGACTGTTTTTTTTTACTTTGTTTTTGGCAATCAATCTTTCAGATTATTACTGCCATTGTCGAGTAATCAATAATATTACAAGCGTCGTACGATCATTACAATATCAAGTGTCATGTCAATCAATATTCTAACAAGATGGTGGATCTCTTGTTAGAACCCTCCAGGGAGTTTTGTGGCACCTCAGAATTTCATACTCCGTGGTATTATTTTCCATTCACTTCACTTATGCACAATAAACTAACTATATTACGTAAAACACCACCAAATTTACAAAATATAGAGTCCAATAACACAAGATTATGAATAAAATATAAAATCCACTACATGACAGACTAAGATCCCACCAAAAACTCCAAAACTATTATAATTATGACTGTTCGACCTTTACTGTAACTCTTATTGTAAGCAGAATTACCTATGACAGAGATAATCGATAAATATCTATTTATTTGACATGGTGTCCATTCTTTAAAGTTTTGTTCGTGAACTGACTTGAAGTATGTCACTAAATATATCGTATATTACAATCAAATATATTCATTTCATGTGAATTTACGATCGATAAGTATTTATTTCGGTAACCTTGCAGCTTTTTGAGACACAAAAATAAAACAAAAAAATACGAATTATAAAATAAAAAATTTATTATAAAATTTCTTTTATTACAGTACACGGAAAAATCCGTCACAAAATGTTTTTCGTACAAAAATTCGTATAATCAACATTCGTTACATACATTCATTTGATAAATCTATTAAAACGAATAGTTTTACAATCATCATATTATAATTAATCAGTTCTTTCGTATAATAAAATTATATTATTTAAATACAATTAATATTCGTAATATAATAGCACTTCTCACGTTGATGCCAAAAGATGGCGCAATTCGAAGTTTATTGAACCGAAATATTTGTCCCAAAAATAACCTCTTTTATATTCAGTTACGTCTACAACGCTTGCCAAGATAAAAATATGAAGTAAAACAATCTTAGAGCTCTAAGTATGTACAAAAATTTCTAGATACATTTTCTATAACTTTAAACACGGTTACAAAAGATGGTAATTTTTGGAACAAATGTATGTATTAATCGCAAATAATTAATAACAAAGCACATTTACATAACACTGGCATAAATCCTCTTACAATGCATTTTATGTTAGAACAAAGTATTCGAATTATCATAGTATTTAACTAGATTAAACATTATTTGTCCTCGTCTTGTTCAAACATTGACATAATTATGATCCATCAATATTTTCTAGTAATCTTTGCTTTCTAATTCAACGTTTGCATTCTTATACTCGACTTTTAAACAAGAAATTTTAATATTTCATATCGTATAGGACAATTTTCTTGAAATATAAAAGTTTTAAATTAGTGTGTGGACAAAGATAACCTATATCACATAAATACAAGACCAAATAATACCAAATTTATAAGGTTATGTTTTCAAGCCAGTAAGGACTTTATTCTTAATCGTATTACTATGTATACAAATAATATTCACACTAAATAATTTACATTCATTCGTTTTATAAAATATATAAGTTCCTTTTCATTGTAATATAGAAGTCATAGATCATAGAGTACTGTAATATAAACGTATACGGTGTTATTACAAAAAAGTTAAACGCTTGCTTTAAAGAGGTTACGTTTTAGATGTATCGCGCTCGCGGTATGTTTCGCCATCTTGCTTATCTGTTGTCTCGCTTTGGTTACATTAGGTTACACTTGCCAAAAAAGAATAACGCAAACTTGTCCAGGGTGAGCGCGGTGCATTTTGTACAAAACCTTTTTTAAACCAAGTATTTAACTTTTTTGTAATAACACCGATAGTGTTCATGTGCCATGAACACTATAGTAATAATATTCGTCCAATATGACAGGCAAAGGAATTAATCAATGCTGCCAATTCTGAAGTTGTCAATGTAGTGTGCCATAGATAACAATCAAAACTAAACAACAATTTAGATTTGTTAATCTGTAGCACGAGAAGCGTACTTCTCGCTCGCCTTTGCAGAAAATCCCAATAACCCGGGCATTTTGAACTAACTTAAACAACTCTTTAGCTGCCTTATGTTGTTTCTATATCAGGTTTTACACATTGTACAGTCTTTCCACTATAAAGGACCTACAATAGCATTTATCAACAGTCTAAATTATTACCTCTTTTGTCTGCCTTTAAATTAGTTGAGCAAATTAGAACTATGAAATATAATAATTAAACAAACATTCATCCAGCATTTGTAAATTACAACATTAAAAAAATAACAACATAATAACATATAACTATCTCTTTCTATCATATTGGATTTGAATTTAGTCTGTAAATAATGATTAATTTTGGAGCAACTCATTTATACTACGTACTGATTTACAATTTACATTAACTCTTTGTAATTATTTGTTCACATATCTCAGAATTTCATCACAGATCTTTTTCATACAAAGATTGTTTATAATAAATCATGCATGAATCAAATATTACACATAATGATGCATTATGATTTATATTTAAAATAAGCGCCGAGTGTTGCTAGCACACAAAATATTTTTTTTTGTTTCGACCAAAAGAAAACTTGTGCGCGTGCCTTACTATTGCATCATTGAAATTTGTAATCATTTCAAGAAAACAAGCGATTATTTTTGGCTGTCAAATGATTTTGTACCGTAAACATTCTACCACGAATTTTATTTTATTTAGCATAGAGCTCTGAACGAAAAGATTGAAACAGTCTTAGAATGCATTAATACTTTGTTAAAAATTGTAAAAATAATATACTAAATCCTTGAATACACCAAAAAAAAAATCACATACATCGGTTCTTAAAAATTCTACAATTCTTCAAGTCTGCAAATAATCAAACATGGAGGTTAGCAGAAAAGTTGCTAATAGTAAGTTTTAATATATCTGTTCACACAACAGTTCTAACCTATTTTCCTATTCTTATAATATTAAGAAACGTATGGATTACCGTAATTCGCTCCTTTTTTCTCTCTATTAATTATTGCTATTAAAGTGAGACGACACTATTACCATACATTACTCAGAAATAACTTGCTAACAAATATTTTCATACGCATTTTTTTGACTGTACACATCCTCACCTTTCTAATTCCGAAACATGCCAATGTACAAAATTGCAACTTCCATATAACCTTATAAATTCTATTTCAGTCGTGATTATTGCGAAATAAACTGAGTTTATTACTTTCTGCTTTGCTTTTTGCAACTGATATCAGTTACAAATGAATTATTTTTTTAAATTACCGTCTTTGTCTAACAGAGGTTATAAAGTGAAGCTAGTAATTACTAGGTAAGGTTATGAACTCATATATAAAATACTAAGCCTTGGATTCAAGATGTAGTTTATATTCAAGCTTTGACGGTTTTTTTTCTGGTTTCTTTTACTAATATTGTATACATCCTAAAGTAACTATCCTTTTCTTATTATTCATATTTTTTTTAACCAATCCTAACGAAATTGTAAAGCTACAATTTATTTCGAATAAACGCAAACATAGTCGATGGAAAAAGTTAGTCTTATATACTTGAATCACTCGGACAAACAGACAGATTCACATTCTTTACAATTGAAATCGAATAAATTCATAATTATTATGAGTAATTGTAACTATTACAAAATATAAATAATTATTTTGCCACCAATTTTGGTGCCAAATGAAATAGACTGCATATATTGAAGAAAACAAAATGTATTTATCAACTACTTTCTTTTATTGTTTTCATTTAGACGTAATATTTATCAACATACCAATAAAACATATTTAAATAAAATTGAATGATAGACTTGACACTGGCAGAATTCTTATTTACGAGACGTCATTTAACAAAAATTGAAATTGGATATGTTATCTATACATCAATTTCCTTATCAACGTGACAGAATTAGCACTCAGCGAAATATGGAAATTATGTTTGGAATTTCTCCAAAGGACAAGACTACAGAATGCTGTAATCAGACAACGTACTAAGGTTATCGGGGAAGCTCAAAGGATTAACTCACTGGAGTGTTACCGAGTGACAAATATATTAAAATTATCAAGTCTCCACCAATCCCTTAGTAACGTAATGAATAGAGAGACAAAGTAGATACCTACAAAGAGTCTTTCTTGATAATAAGGTCAAGCTATATGAGGAGGTCAGTTAAGATAGCCGAGAAATGGGCTGACATCCAGTACATAACAACAAATTCAATGTACCATCTTGGTAAATTTAACACAAAGGTGCCTGCGATATAGTATGGTAAAATAAGGACGGAGAAAAATGCCAGGGCTCTCGTGGCTGGTTGAATCCCTTGACTTATGAAGTCAACTAAAACAATAGGATGTCTATACCAGATAAATTAAATGTTGATTCGTAATATATCTCTTGTCTTTGTATAAAGTTTCCATGATTAATGATTTTTTGAAATTATGGGGAGATCCCCTGATTTACTCTTATCTATTGTTGACCTGGTAGGAGACACTGTTGTCGAGATATAGAATATGTTTTTAGTTTTTCCAATTAAGTCCTCGTAAATTTATTTTCAAATTCCCACATACAATTCAGGCTTGTGGCAAGACAACATCTACCAGGACGGATAGTTTAAATAGAAAAAGAAATTAAATGAGACGAAAGAGATTATTAGGCTATTGAAACAACGTGAAAAAAGAGTTTGATTAAAATTTGAACAAATATAAGATTGTGTTTTTCGAAACAAATACGCTCTTCGAGAAATACACACAATTATAGTAGTAGCCTTTGTACTCAGTGATTTATAATAATGAGCTACAAAATTGAGCTTTAGACTAAAGTAGACCAACATTGCTTTTTTTTCTAGAGAACTTAAAGTTACGCCACTATAAAAGGGCAATTACTTTTCAAATTATAGAAAGAAGCTGCGAGAAGAAAGGGGCGTAGTTTTAAAAATAAATTGACAGAAAAGAAATGATGAAAAATGCCTGTCATCTAAGGGTTTTGTTGTGATGATTTGTTTCAACAAAATATATCGAAATTTTAAATGTAACTCATTATTTTTACGCAGTCACTGTACTATCACAGAGTATCATAGTTTGGAATAAATAACCGATATAATGCAGTAAACATTATATGGTCAAACATATATATTATTTTAGCTTTGATAGAAAATTTCTAGAGGAGTCAATTTTATTTTGTGAAAAAAGATTGGACGTTTTGTACCTCTTTTAATATTGTTCGCCAATAGTTTTAATAGATTTATGGCCAAAAAATTACTCGATCTGCTTACATCTTCGAGTTACTTAGCAACAATTGACTTTGTGTTCTGAGCCTAAACCTATTTCACAAAAGTTATATCAAAGCAATATTATATTTTTTGTGTATATTATTAGTAAATTCTATAGTCTAAAGTCGTGTATGAATATAAATTGTTTGTTACAATTTCCAACTGTGTAAATATACTGAGGATGCAAACTTTACAATAGTCTAATAACAATATATTTCAAGTATCGTGAAAATAAAATAATTTCACAAATTACAATAACCTCCTAAAACATTTTGGACAACTTTTTTACAGTATAGTTTTATTTATTATATAATTTACTGTACCGTGCACCTTTTAGAAATTAATTCATTCTGAATAAAATTCCTATACTTACAAAATTTTTGGCAAACAAAACATTTTTTGACATTTACTTGTCAAATCTAGTGTAATTGTCAAAATGATATTTTGACATCGCCAGGACAAAGGATAAAATGCAAACATCCTTTTTACAGAAAACCGCGAAATTATCTTCGAAAAATGAAAACTTACTTCCAAAATCGGGGATTACTTCGAAACGTGAGAATCCTTGAGCACTTTTGCACAAAAGACCACACATTTTCACCAGTACGGGGTGTTACCGTTCGTATCCGACCTCGAAGTCCAGGAATTTCCGTAATTTATCCTAGCGCATGATACTCCGGGCGTGTTTCTCACTGAAGACTTCTCTATCGTGTAATTACTGCCTTTATTGTTATCCCAATATTCATTTCCTTTACACCTGAAGCAAACACAGAAGTCCAGCCTTCGCGAGTGTACTGGAAGCTGTAGTCTAAATCCAAAGGTATCATACAACGATGTCCCATTCTGACTCAAGGGTCCCGATTCCACGAAAGCGCAATACGTGTCTTCACTCGTCGTCCAACCATCAGAACTGGCACGTATAAATACCTCTTTGCAAAAGTCCAAGTTTTTCACTTTCACTGTACCGTCTACCGCGCATTCGTCCTGTTTTATAATAACATTTTCTAATGACACGCAATCTTCCGTGACTTTTCGCCGGAATTCGACGTAATCAGAAGCCGGCTGGAGGAACCTCGTCTCCCATAAGTCGAGCACTGGTTGTGGAGGCGGTTTCCGTTCGCGCGGTGGACTTGCTATGATCTTCAGCGCCCAATATGGTGGGACGTGCGATGGTTCCGACATAAACTTGACTTGTTCGAGTGCGAAGCCACGGTCATCGGCAAACACAACGCGTTTCTTCTTTTTCTCATTAGGTAACCTTATACACGACCTGGGTGCCGATTTCAAAGTCAATTGCAACGGTTTCAAAGTTGCAAAACATGGTGCCGAATATCCCCTAGTGGTGAGCTTTATAGGTCTTCGGACAGGTGGAGTGTAGTCGGTCAGGAAGCCAGCTGGGGGGCTGTGCCCGTAGAATAACTGTTCCGAAGCGAGCATATCGATCGCGGCGCACATCGATTCGTTATCTGTAACAAAATAATACGTATTCACACTCCAACAGTTCGAGCGAAACTAAACTGAATTTATCGGCGATTTCGGTATTTATAGATGCGCGGGCGCAGCACACGTTCGTTGCAGACGACAGTACAGTGACAATGTTTTTAATGGAAAATTACGGACTGAAGTTTGTTGACATTGTGGACGCATTTAGGGAAATAGGTCAATGATGTGCGCGAAATTTAATTCAATTACGTATTTTTATATGCTGTCAAGTTTAGCGTGACATTAAGTGCTTTATCCTTAACGAAAATAGGTTATTATTTCTTTTTCTTGGAATCGTGTAAAATGCTTTTAACATGTATCATATTTTTGAAGCACTTATTCTATACATTAACGGTGTTATTATAAAAAGGTTTAATACGTATTGAATACTTGCTTTAAAAAGGTATCGTATTAAATGCACCGCGCTCGCTGAATGTTCACCATCTTTATCTTTTGTCTCGCTTTGGTTAGGATAGGTTAGATTTACCAAAAAGGATAACGCGAACTTGCCTCGGGCTAGCGCGGTGCATTTCGTACGAAACCTTTTTAAACTTTTTTGTAATAACACCGTATAGGTTTTAGCTTTTAACCTTTTAGCGTCAAATGACGATGCGGCCTACGGTGGTAAACACGCCTAGAATGGTTGACTCTCAACTGCAACAGTCAGAACAAACCTATAGATGTTTGACGACAGATTTTCAACTTGAGGGTCATAACTAGCCAACTGAACTTACGAGAAATCCCTAACACCATACTATGGTGTCATAACGATCTTTTCTTTTAATAAAATCTCCAGGTTATTTACAAGGATTGGAACCTATGTCGATGGACATGTTTTTCGAATATTCTAATCACAGCTATCATCGTTTCTGTCGTTCTGATTTATCGTATGTTACCTGCATTTAAATTACAATGAAACCAGCTATTCAGAAACTGAAATTATGCCCGACTAGATCGCTACCACCACACATTAAGTTTTAAAACCATAATAAAAGCACACTTAAGCGTGTCGCATTTTACGATCAGGCAGTGTATATTAAAGTGACATGATAGCGTCTTTGTATCTGAGAGAAGTGATATCACCAGGCATACGGCAATAAACCCATCTCAGCGGCTTTCTTTTAGTTTATCGTGCCGCAGAGAGATTTGTAAGTCGCCAAGTGATATGTAAGCGAACGAAGTACAAGTGAAACAATACGTAGCTAGTAGCGTAGTATTAGTAGTAATATTTAGTCGTGGTAGAGCTACGCTGAAGTTCTTACTGGTTTCAGCATGAATAGGTCGGTTCGTCCAGGGTAGCACCACCTTCTCACAGAAAACCGACGTGAAGTAACAGTGCTTGCATTATTGCGCTTCGTTCGGTCAGTGAGAGCGCCGGAGACCCATCTCCCTTCCCTTCCGCTCTCCCTTTCTCTCCATTGCCCCAAACACAGGCTGGCAACGCACTTGCGACTCCTCTGGGGTTGCTAGTGTCTATGAACCGCGGTGATCGCTTAACAACAGGTGACCCGCATATTCGTTTGCCTCTTATATGATATAAAAAAAGCACATTGAGTATATTTGGCAAGCGTTATTACCTAAATAGGAGTGGATGCAATGATGGCAGCGATTATTTGCGATTAATCTCGGTATTTTTGGTAAATACTGTGCTCACCATCGGAAATAGTGTATGTCGCAGAAGGATAAAGAAAAAAAAAACAAAACAAAAAAATTGTGTGCGGTAGAAGTAAAAACTTACAGAAATATATGAAAATATTCATATAAACAATATACGTAAACAATTCATATAAACAACACGCTGGTTATTGGTATATATGTATATTACTACAAATGTCGGTAGAAATAAAAAACATGATTGAGTCTCGAAATGGCGTGTTTCATTGTGCGGTGCCTCCGGCTATATAAATTAAATATATTCCATTTGGCGACGAATTAGAGCCATAACGCGTGTTTGCAGATTAAATTCAGCAAAATACATAATGACAAGTGTGGATATAGTGTCAAACATGAGTATTATGAAAGAATTCCGATCAAACGTCGACAGGTGGTCGACATACGTCAGTAGGTTAAAAGCGTGGTTTGAACTAAATAATATCAAGCCAACTGAACAACCAAGGTTCCTAGTGACTTTCGTCGGGACAGAAGCATTGGATATCATCATCGATCTGTGCTACCCGGATAAGCCAGATACTATTGTATTTGATGATATTGTCGAGCTAGTGGAAAATCATTTAACGCCGAAACGTTCGGTAATTGCCGAGAGAATGCTGTTTAGATCCTGTAAACAAGATGAAGATCAATCGATAACTGAATACTTAGTGCAGTTAAAAAAATAAGTAAGTCTTGTAAATTTTGTTAACATCATGTTTTCAACGCTTCATAGTATGGAGGCGCACACACGTACAACGCTCGATTAAAATAAGTATTAAGTATTATATAATGAGGAAACTGTGAGTATAAGGAATACTGTATAATATATTTTATCTCGTTTTCTCCCACGTTAAATCCTATAGATCTATAATACGTAGGCACACACACACGAATAATGCTCGGACCGGACAAATATTAGCTAATGCAATATACAATGAGATGACCGCGAATGTACGAAACACTGTATAATGTATTCTATCTCATTCTCTCGCACATCCAATTCTATACATGCATGCATTTGTCTTTATTTTTTTAATATCGCTACTTCGTTTCATTAATAGTTAAATCATAACGAGGCTAATAAGTTTCCATTTCAAAAATATCTTGTTATTCTATACGAGGACAGTCCCACGTTATTGAAAGATATGGTGCGCCTTGTTAACACGCCTCCGTCACAACACTACATCGGCACAACCGCGTGATCGTTCTATACGTTATGTTAATACCTATCACCAGCACAATACGTGGCGCGTGTTGTGCAAGGTTCTGTTCACGGCATCGGGAAATTAAACTGTGATGATGCACATCAATTATACCTAAATTGCATTTAATTAAATGACTTAAATTGCATTACATTATTGGCCATACGATTATGACCAGTGTTTACATTTCGTCAACTAAAATAACATATCGATGATCTGACGTCGTAAGAGGTACGGCGTTTCTACGTAAGACTACTTCTACGTAAAATTTTGATGTTAACACTTAATAATTATAACGCTAAGAATATTGACGTAAAAACAGCAGTCTCCACGATCACCTCTACACACGTGCACGCCTACACGCTACACATCTTGGTGGAAGGGTTATTTTTGTTAAATTTTTTTCGCTTATCGAACTGAAAAACTCTCAATTTTTCCGACAAAAATATATGGAGGAGTTGTTGAGGCGGATATGCTTGGTACTCATATACGTTTCAACAACTCAAACATATATGAATAGTTAGCTAGGTTAGCTAAGATAGGTCGCGATTTTGTATGCAACGGGCAACAGCCAAGCCGAGGTGTGCCGTGCACCCTTGAGCTGGTTGCCAATATAAAATCGGCTGAGTGCCTTAAACGCTCGCCTTAGTAGACCGGTGAAGCTGTTAAGACCTTGCTAGGTCAATAGCGTAGTCAGTTCGAGAAAAAAAAAAACGTAAAAACAGTACATTGTTTAAGCGTTCGTGCGCTAGATGGCACTAAATACAATAAATATACACGACTAGCTGTGTCCGAGATTTCGCCCACGTAATTCCTTAATCAGTATAGATGTGATTTTAGATTATCAATTAATTGTAGAAGTTTAATTTCTCTTTCTGTTTCAATGTCCTTGTTTTCGTATGATTATGTTAATTTTTTAAATATGCAAAATAATTTAATATTCAGTCTTATTACAATTTGATTTATTGTTGGAGCATGTCGTAGCTGTCTCTAAATATGACTGCATTTATAGTGAATCACAATGCTACTATTAAAAGTACTTTTAATATATTTACTAGTGTAATGTAATGGTGACAACCCAAAAATAAATATATAAGATAATCTGTTACTATTGAAGATTTTCAAATTTTGTATTAAATACTGCGTTTTCTTTAACCTATACTGCCAACAGACTGTTGACCTGTGCATCATTAAGTCTACATTACTTTGGAGCTCAAACCATTATGGTTTTAGACAGTCCAAGGATTAATGTAAATCAAATTACCTTTTACAGCATATTAATTCAAACGAAAATCTCACACGAAGTTGTCACAGATCAAAATTACGCAGACCATAAACAATTGTTTATGTGACAAATCGGCGAACCTTCTTTGACTGTGATGAACTTTAAATGTCAAAGTATCAAGAAACTTGGTCGAACTGTACATTCTTCTGAATTGTTTGAACACTTATAAAGCGACATTAGCACATTGTTTCGTGCAAAGAAGAGGCGGGTCAATAATATATGATCAATGTGAAAGTACATTTCTTTGTCGAACTGAAATAGTTTAAAAATTATCCGGCACAAAACACATATAATGTATGCTTGATACACATATATATTTCAGTGACTCATATAAGTATGGATATGTAGCTTAGCTTAGGTCAGCTCCGATAGGTCGCGAATTGCATGTATCAGGCAACAGCTCAAGCCAAGGTGTGCCGTGTACCATTGAGCTAGTTGTCAAAATAAGATTGGCTGCCTTAAGCGCTTGCCGAGAGTAGTCCGGTGAAGCTGTTAAGACCTCGCTAGGTCAATCCAGAAAAAAAAAATAATAACATTCGTTTAAATGTTTGTTCAATGATAGTTTTTAAATGACCGGATTTTTTTATTAGAAGATTGGGATAGAAGTCGATATATCATTAATTATTACAACACAAAGTCATTCGCAAAGTCTGTCTGTGCGTTCTGTTATACCCGAACCATGTACCCTAATATGCTGACCTTTCTTCAACACCAGAGAATTATACCAGCAACACTAACAGTACCACCACACAACAGTAACTGCAGTCACTACCGCTCATGTAATTATAATATAATAATATAGTTATAAGTACCATTTTATATTTTGCTTTTGTAAAATTCTATATGTATAATTAGTATTTGAATCTGTAATTGTATTTGTATTTTTGTATATAAATAAATAAATACCTCTACCTATCTAGTCCCTTTTCCAGTACCTGACGTCAGCACTTTCCGAGTCCTCTGACGGTCCTTGTTACCACCCCGACAGTACATTACAAGCCTCGGGCCATAACACTCTAATTCCTTATAATTATTCACCTTTAAATAATAAATATATTAAGTGATTAAATCTCTTTTGTTTAAAAGGGATTTTTAGAGTTCCCTATAACAGTTCGCAATAAACACAAAACCTACTGAGAAGATTTTTATGCAATTTTATATATATATGTATATCCTAGTTGACCCAGCTACTCGTTGCTGTGGCTTAATTATTATAGGTTGAAATTAATAAAACACATGCACCATAAAATAAACTGGAGTTGAAAAGGAAATTCAAAATTAAAACGTGGCGCCATCTATGAGATATGTATAACAGTGCATCCTAAAGTTTTCTCTCAACAAACGAATTTAAAGCGCCATCTTTGCGCGACTGATGAAACTTACAATCAATAACAATAATCAACATTGACAATCATTTAATTTATAATTAAGGAACACTGAAGACATTAATCGAAATATAAATTATTCTATCTCTCAAGTTGGACCAAATTATACATAAATGCCAACGTTTTAACGAAGTTCGGTTGAATAGTTGTCGAGTTCATCATGGACAAACGTATACACTTTTGATAATTTCATCCTACTGAATACACTTAGTTTGACTTTTTTTTATATCATAGGAGGCAAACGAAAAGGTGGGTCACTTGATATTAAGTGATCACCACCGTCCATAGATACATGCAACACCAGGGGAGTCGCAAATGCGTTGCCAGCCTGCGTTGGGGAGTGTGGGAATGGGGGAAGGAAGGGAAAAGGTGAGGGGGAAGGTGAGGAGATTTAGGCCTCCGGCGCTCTCACTGACCGAACGAAACTCAACAATGCAAGCACTGTTACTTCACGTCGGTTTTCTGCGTGAAGGTGGTACTACCCCGATCAAGCCGTCCCATTCATCCTGGAACCAGTAATAGCTTCAGCGTGGCTCTACCACAACATAGACTGAAATAAAATACTATATAATGACGTCACACTTGCAATTAATTAACTACCGAAGTGTTACTCACTAACGGAATGGATACAAGAATACAAAAATATATTTATTTTCTGCCATTATCATTTTTTTATGTGTATATATTCTTTTTTCCACTCCCGATAAGATATTGTGTCTGGGACAGACGCCACGCGCAGTCCTCGTGCTGATAAGATTTAATACAACATCCGATGTATTTTCACTATAAAAAATAATGGGATTGTCTATGGCAGTTCTTCAAAGTGTGGGTCGATAAGCCTCTTCGGGTTTTTTTTTTCGAACTGACTATACTATTCGCCTTGCAAGGCCTTTACAGCTTCACCGGACTACTAAGGCGAACGCTTGCGGCACTCGGCCGATTTTATTTGAGCAACTAGCTTAATGGTGCACGACGCACCTCGGCTTTGCTGTTACCTGTTACATGCAACTAACGACCTATCTGATCTAACTATTCATACATGTATGAGTTACTGAAACATATATGTGTACCAAGCATACATATGTCAACAACTCTTATATATATTTCGTATCGGATAATTTTCTAAACTATTTCAGTTCGATAAGGAAAAAAAATAAAACCCTTCAACTATCATGTGTAAGCGTGTATACGTGCACGTGTGTGGAGGTGATGTGTAGTGCTGTAAAATTTTGTGTCACTATATCGCGCAAGCAGCGCACTCAAGGGCTCCACGCCGAGTGATCGGACCCAATCTTTAGGGGGTCGCGAAGCTTCTATAGCAGAGTTGCAAAAGGTTGAGAAAGCTACGGCAGTAAAAAAAGAACAATAAAGTTTTAAAAGATTTATTAAGAAAATTGTTAATTATATAGTACCTAATAATTAGTATCAAAACGAAAAGGGACAAACGAAAAAATAAATGTATGAGATCTCTTCCATCTTAAATTACATGAAGAAAAAGTAACAGGTAGCGGAGTCGTAAAATATTTCTTTATATTAAAGCGGTCGTGTCATGAAAAAGGTTGAAAAACACTGGTCTATGGAATACTATTTTTTAACGACTTCAAAAATGGAGAGAGAGTTTTTGGCGGGATATTAATCTGTCATATACTTCAATCGGGTAGTTCAGAAATCTCATAAGTCTAATTCATTTACCAAACAGAGTTTTTGCGTTTTTGTGTTTTCCTAAGAGAGCTTCATATGTCAAACAAAAATCACAGAAGTAACTTCAATATCAAAGGAACAGCATCGAGTCAAATATCGCGTGCATTAGAGAAACTCCATAAGTTACTCACTAATTATGACACTGATTTTATTCAAAATTAGACAATATTAATTTTTCCACTATAATGAAAGACAAGATGGGGTAGGAGTTTTTGGCGGGATTTTAGTCTGTCATGTAGCGGATTTTACACTTTTATTCATAATCTTGTGTTATTTGACTCTATATTTTGTAAATTTGGTAGTGATTTACGTAATATAGTTAGTTTATTGTGCATAAGTGAAGTGAATAGAAAATAATACCACGGAGCATGAGATTCTGAGATGTCAAAAAAACTCCCTGGAAGGTTCTAACAAGGGATCCACCATCTTGTTAGAATATTGATTTACACGTCGCTTAATATTGAAATGATCGCACGACGCTTGTAATATTATTGACTACGTGACAATGGCAGTAATAATCTGAAAGATTGATTGCCAAAAATAAAGTAAAAAAAAGATGGGGTAGTGACTGTTAGTAAATACATTAGTGGCTTTGTATCACATTCTTTTAAGCTGAGGAATGCATCTAGGGTTGTCTAATCTGAAATTTGAAACTTATCTTCCTCAAGAACGAAATATCAAAATATTTTATGATTAAATATATAAATGATCAGTTACAGATCGAAAAAATAATGAGAATTAAATCTATATTTGAATTTTGGTTTCAAATTACTAATTATTCATAAAGAAATTACATAAAAAAAAACTTTTAATTTTATGTATTTCAGTAAGTCAAATAATAGTCCCATAAGTCAAATGACTTTTAAGTGATTTTTAAGGACTAAAAAATAAGAAAAGAATATTTAATAAAATAAAAACATTGAATGCATTGTTACTTAAGCTATCCAAATGTTAATAAAGTTAGTTCAAAATACCCGATTAGGCCTCCCACGGCAGCGCCTCAAGCCTAGGTACGATCCCTCGGTAGGGAGCCCTTGAGTGCGTTGCTTGCGCGATACGGTGACACACAAATATACATCACTGCTACAACACTACACGATCACCCCCACACACGTGCACGCCTACGCGCTTACACATGAAAGTGGAAGGGTTTACTTTTTTCCCTTATCGAACTGAAAAACTCTCAATTTTCCAATAATAAATATATGGAGGAGTTGTTGAGGCGTGTATGCTTGGTACACATATACGTTTCAACAACTCACACATATATGAATAGTTAGCTAAGATAGGTCGCGATTTTGCATGCAACAGGCAACAGCCAAGCCGAGGTGTGCCGTGCACCCTTGAGCTGGTTGCCAAAATAAAATCGGCTGAGCGCCTTAAGCGCTCGCCTTAGTAGTCCGGTGAAGCTGTTTAAGACCTTGCTGGGTCAATAGCGTAGTCATTTCGAAAAAAAAAGTTAGTTCAAAACAAGTCTATGTATCAAAACAGTTGTTTTGCTTCTCCTGGAAAATTAACTTTGCTTGACTTATGGGGTTTCTGAAATATTCGATTCAGTTTGTACATTTATATATTATTCATAATCTTGTGTTTTATTTGACTCTGTATTATGTAACGGTAGCACTGTACGTAATGGAGGTCTGTTCTTGTGCATAAGTGAAGTGGATAGGAAATTATACCACGCAACATGGATTCTGAGATGCCACAAAAACTCCCTAGAAACTTCTAACAAGGAGGCCACCATTTTGTTAAAACATTGAAATGATCATAAGAAACTTGTAATATTGTTACATACTCGAGAGTGGCAGTGATAATCTAGAATCTAATCTGCCATGAAAAACCTCCGATGTACTTTAACCTGAAGAGTTTGGTTGAATGCGCTAATCTCAGGAACTACTTGTCCGATTTGAAAAACTTTTTCAGTGTTATATAGCTCATATATATACACGTGTTTGTAGATTAATGTATATTTGAATAACTTGCTTGAATATAGTTATCAATTTTCATAATTTAAGTATCAAGGTTTTATTCTGTGCTTATGTGGAAGTATCCTGGAATTTGCTTCTCAGATTTGGGCTCCTTATTACAAGGTACATATCCAAAGAACTGAGAACATTCAACATAAATTCTTAAATATACTCAAACGTCGAGGTATGGTTTTGTCGGGGGATAAGAATGAAATCCTGATTGAATTAAGTATGTTTAGCCTGGAACATAGACGTTCGGTTGCTGATATGCTGTTTTTATATAATTTATTAAATAACAAAATTGATTGTCCATTTTTATTAGAGAGAATTGGTTTGAGAACTATTACGAATCGGACTCGTAATCCTCGAATCTTTCACGAACGCTTAACTAAGTCTAATTATGGCCGTAATTCAGTGTTGAACAGATGTACACATTCATACAATCTTCATGCATCTAATCTAGATATATTCTTTGACAGTAGTGCAACTTTTAAAAGTAAACTTACGAATCGTATTCAATCCTCAATAAACACACGCAACTGATACTCAAAAAATCACTATAATATTACACATGTACTCACTCTAATACACATACACGTGCACTATTTTATTTTTATTTTTCTTATATGTATTGCTATTATCAAGTAAATAAGATGTAGAAAGCTCTAGTTGACACATTGCTAGGAATGTTTATGTATTTTGGTTATTATATAATGTAAATCCTTTGGTTAGACCAATATTGTAATTACTACATATGTATAAATTTGAACTAATTAATTAACTGTTGATTTCTGTATGAATAAATAAATAAATAAACATTTTTCCTCAAACACACCAAAAGAAGTATAATTTCAAAGAGGTGTGATGCAGTTGAATTGTATAAGATATATATTTCCTTAAGATATTGTAACATGTTTTACATGCCGTGTATTTTACCTTTAACCTGTAGTCAACCGCTCGCAGGAGAAACCACTGATTTTACAAACAACAAAATTGTTATTATTAAATGACATGCTACCCTTGGATTCGTTATCGCGAAAATGTTTTTTTTTTTTCACGAATACTACGTTTATTATCTGTATTAATTGTCTTCTTTAATTATAATTTAGTCATTAATGTTAACCCTTATAGCTCATTACTGCTTTTAAATGACACCTGTTATATTTTATCGTTATTGTATTGAACTCATGGAAGAGCGTAATATGTAGTCAAGGTAACTTTAAATACGCAATTCTTGTGTATACTAGATGAAAGGTTAGACACTCGCAGTATTCTAGGATATGACACTTCATGGTCACATTTAAAATATAAAATAATAATATCAAAACAAATACTAATAAACAATTAAGAAAACCTAAGCTAAAGCTTGTTCTAAAACTTTCAAAAGTATAGCTACAAACGTGTAATTTTTTGAAATGACTACGCTATTGACCCAGTAAGGTCTTAACAGCTTCATCGGACTACAAAAAGAGTTTGAAAACAAACGTTTAAACAAAATAATAAACCTAAGAGTAATGACCTGTGCCAAAAGTTGCAATGGGCGACCCTGAATTCATAACGATAGTAAATGGGTAATAAATCCTTTTGTTTTGTTCCTGATGTTCCTTTCAGATGAAAGTTAGATCACCCGATGGTCATAGACACTGTGCTTTAACATAGACGCATAGAGTATTGTGTATATATTATTTCACACTTAACACGTTTACAATAACCTAGCTATATTACGTAAAACACCACCAATATTACGAAATATAGAGCCAAATAACACAAAATTATGAATAAAATTCATTACATGACATTCCAAGATCCTACCTTTTTTTTTCGAAATGTCTACGCTATTGACCCAGCAAGGTCTTAACAGCTTCACCGGACTACTAAGGCGAGCGCTTAAGGAACTCTGCCGCTTTTTTTTTGGCAACCAGCTCAAGGGTGCACGGCACACCTCCGCTTGGCTGTTGCCTGTTGCATGCAAATCACGGCCTACCTTAGCTAACCTAGCTAACTATTCATATATGTATGAGTTGTTGAAACGTATATGTGTACCAAGCATACACGCCTCAACAACTCCTCCGTGTATTTATTATCGGAAAATTGAGAGTTTTTCAGTTCGTAAGGGAAAAAATAAGTAAACCCTTCCACTTTTATGTGTAAGCGTGTCGGCGTGCACGTGTGTGGGGGTGATCGTGTAGTGTTGTAGCGGTGATGTAAATTTTTGTGTCACTGTATCGCGCAAGTAACACACTCAAAGGCTCCCTGCTGAGGGATCGAACCTAGACTTGAGCCGCTGCCGAGGGGTGCCTAATCTGGTATGCGGGAGCGAAATTTACCCCCAGACAACGGCGGCGTGATCTGTGGTTACGCGGGCGTGGGCGTGAGCACGCTCTCTTTGGAGAGACAGGCTGGCAATGATTGTTCAGTGCCGTTATTTCATCAGGAGGGTCGATTAAAATATGCCGCGGACGTCTATAATAATGCGCAGCGTTCGCTACGGGTTCGTATTGTGCGGCGGATACCACTAACGGACTGGGATGATTCGCGGCTTTTTAAAGATAACTAATCGTAAGTGATTTTACGTACGCCCAGATAGAAGGGATCTCTAGGTCTCTATGGAGATCGACTCTCCGGATGTACCACGGGGCACTGGTCACTTTACGTAAAACACGATTTTGGAGAACCTGCAGCTTATGAAAGTTATCTTTGGACATATGCGCAAAAACGGGGCAGCTATATGTCATCACGGGACGGATACACGTCTTATACAAAGTGAGCTTGTGTCTGAGGGACATCTTACTCTTATGACAAAGCAACGGATGGAGGCGACCCAAGACCATAGCGGCTTTGTTTCGCACTCTGTCTATATGTGAATTGAACTTTAAATGTCTATCTAATGTAACACCGAGATATTTGACCTCATCGACCCAAGGGATATCGATTCCGTATAGCCTGATGGGCTCAAATTTATTAGCGCGTTTCGTGGGATCGAACAGTATTGCGGCACTCTTATCGGGATTAACTTCTATGCGCCATCGACGAAACCATTCACCGAGAGTATGAACGGCTTTTTCGATGCGCTTCCTAAGAAAGTCCGACCGCCAGCCGGAAGTGTAAATAACGGTATCGTCAGCGTAACAACCTATGTCGACCCCCCAAGACCGAGGTAGGTCACTGATGAACAGATTGAAGAGCGTGGGCGCGAGTCTGGAGCCCTGTGGCACACCTGAGCGTATCGGGTGGGGCAGCGATAGTTCACCATCCACTCTGAAGCGGAATGTCCTATCAGTGAGATAATCGCGGATAATATGAATAAGCCTATCGGGTACGCGAGATTTATATAATTTATGGATGAGCCCTCCGTGCCAGACCTTATCGAAGGCCTTGGCGATATCGAAGAAGACTGCAATTGTGCGTTTCGGTTTACGTTTCGGATCGGCGTTAAATTTAGAGAAAATGTACTCTGTGAAGCGGTGTACTTGATTCGTGCAAGAGTGTTCGGCGCGAAATCCGAACTGCTCAGGTGGTATTAATTTTAAATCTGTGATCGAGAACTGAACACGGTTCAGAAGGAGCCGCTCGTAAAGTTTTCCTTAGGTATCTAACAGACTAATGGGGCGATAGCTAACGGGAAGCGTAGCTTTCTTGCCGGGCTTGTGAATACCTATCACTACGGCCTTTTTCCAGACGGCTGGAAAGTGACCCTGGGACATGGCCGCATTGAAGACGCAGACCAATAGAGCTATGATGCGATCAGGAAGGAGTTTCAGAACCTCGTTCCTGATCCCATCGGGACCTGGAGACTTCCTAGGCTTGAGACGCTTGATGGCGGCCGAAACTTCGTCAAACGTTATCGAGGTTAGGGTATCCGCCGGAGGAGACGCGAGTGCATGCTCTACGGCTGTTTCGATAGACTCTATGATGAAAGGGTCAGTGTTATCAGTGTTTGGCGAACACTGTTTCTCTAAGCTTGCGGCAAGGCATTCCGCTTTATCTATACTATCGAACGCGGGAGGCAACCCGGGGCCTCTGTCGAGAGGAGGCATTGGAGTGACCATATCTGATTTGAGAGTTCGCGCTAGAGTCCAGTACCACAGGTGAGACGGTTGGAGACCCTCCAGGAGTCTGTCCCACCTGTCACCCCGGATCTCAAAAATACGAGACTTAACTGTTTTTCGTAACGAACGTAAACGATCGCGTTTCTCTACAGACGGGTAAGCGTCGTAAACTCGAGTCGCGGCGTTCTTTTCCGTGATCAATGCTCTCACGTCGTCAGGGAGTATAAAACGGCGATCGTTCGCCGCTTGTACCTCTTTCGAGGTCACCCTGACGGCGGTCTGGAGATAATCAACCAGGAAATCGATGCCCAAATCCGTGTCGGTTTTGGACACCAACACGTCCGGAATCCTGTCTAAACTACTAGACGACGGATTTTCTTTAAAATATTGAACGAGTTTCGCGTAATCAGCCACCCTAACCGACGGCGGGGTGAAGTCTGAATTGTGACCTAACTGTAAAACAACCGGGCGATGATCTGAATCCAGTTCGTGTACGACTTGTATGAGTCGTACAGGAAGCGTGATATTTTTTAAGAGAGCTATGTCTAAAACTGTGGGTCGGCAATGACCTTGATAGTGCGTGGATTCCGAAGGGGCTATGACGTCAAACGCGAGAACACTACCTAGTTCGTCGAGTATCCTCCCGTTACGAGAGGTACATGGACTATTCCAGATAACGTTCCCGCTGTTAAGGTCCCCCGCTATAATAACTGAATCTCCTAAATTAAGTAGCGCCTGCAAATCGAATCTTAGCAATTCTTTGTTCGGTGGCAAATACACAGAAACTAAAATAATATTCGAGTGACCGGTCATACCTAATTTACACACTGACACTTCCATATTGGTTAGCGCGGGCGGATCTAACGGCATGCAATACAACGAACGCCTAAAATAGATTAACGTGCCACCCCCGCGGGTGACACGGTCGTTCCTGACTATACAGTAATTCGCGATTCTCGGATTACGCATACTCGGTTTTAACATCGTTTCCTGGATAAGGAAAACGTCAATCTGTCTATCGCGCAAAATATCAGCTACTAGATCGCGCTGTGACCGAAGGGATCTCGCATTGAAAAACGAGAGACATAGACCGCGTAGTTTTACTTTATTAAGACCCGTGAATTTTAAAACTTATTTAGAAGAGGGTGACCGGGCGAGGCGCTGAGTAGTGGCTCCGATAGCCGGGAAGCGCGCTAGTGCGGTGAGAAGATCTAGCTCCTCTTCGAGCTCTACTATGGCGTGGAAGGCGAGGACATCCTTCATGTCGTGCTCGCAGAGTAGATGTTTCATCCAGTCAAACTTACTGGAGAGAGAGGATGAGGAAGCATAAGCCGCCTCTGGCGGCGGCGCCTGAGGCTTAGAAGAAGCCTGAGGTTGAGGTCGGGGGGCCCAGAGAGCCATAGGGGCCCGCCCGAGTTGAGCCGCGCGCGGCACAGAGGGTGGCAAGCGCGGTGAGGTCGTGGGCGCGGGAAGCGCCCGGCAGGCCCGGGTAGGCCTCCACGGACATGAGAGGTGGAGGCGGAGAGCGGGCGACGGCTACAGGCGCCCTAGGCACCTGCCTCGCCTGACGGGGACGCTGTGTGCAGCCGCGATAATTCGCAAGGTGACCCGCGTTACCGCAGAGCACACAGCTGGGAGGATCGGGAGTGCCAGGAGTGCGCGCGCACTCCTTATTGGCGTGGTCTCCCAGGCACTTGACGCACCAGGGGTGGAGATTGCAATTCTTTGCCGAGTGCCCATAACACTGGCAGTTATGATACTGCCACGGAATATGGGTCTTGCGTGGGGGCTCAACGGTGACGCCGTTGAGGTCGCACACAGATGTGAGCGAAAAAATGGCCTTGCCCTCCTGCGACCGGTCGAGGAGAAAAAGCACCATGTTGTAGGGAGCGCGGGTGCGTGGGTGGTGCATACGATATACCTCACGCACGGGGAAGTTCTTCTCCTTAAGGGAGAGGGTAATGTTCTCGACCGAGATTTCGGCCGGGACACGGCGAAGCACGACACGGAGGAGGCGCTCCTCCTCTAGAGCGCACGTGAAATACGCGAGTTTCGATTCCGTAAGGATTCAAATCAGAGCGCGATGGTCATCTGACGTGGACATTTGACACAAATGCCCGCCGGAGTACTAAGGGCATTTGTATAATTGACCTTAAGGGTCTTTAATCTATTGGAAATCGCGGTCCATTGGGACTTATCTTGTATCGTAACTGGAGGCGGGGGGCGCGGCTTCCTAACTGCGGAACCCGGAGTGAGCGGGACAGAGCTAGGTCCTTTCGTCCACGGTTTACTACACGGTATAGCCGGGGTCGTATAACCGTCCTTGTCTAACTGCGCAGAAGGCGCGGCAATTGCGGACGCGGACTCGGTCGCGGTCGGCTCGGCGGACGCCGTCACGTCTAGCTTCATCTTGGAGCCGGTCTCCGAGCTGGAGCTAGTAATCGGGGCCTCTAATAGGCCTTTGTCGCGCGCGTCTAGAGGAGAGTGCGGCGAGAGAGTACTCAATGAGTTCGCGGTCGGTAAGTTCGTGATGAATTGAGGGCCCTCGGAGGGCTGCGACGCGAATCTAGAATAGAGAGCGTTAACATCTTCCTCGTTGCAACCGCTCGCGACGAGGAAGAGCCGGAACCTATTTGCTTTCGAGTCCATCGCGGTGGGCTGGGGGGGGGGGGGAACAACCTCCCTGCCTTAAGGGTAGGGATGCACGCCGAACGGGTTAATTACGAGTCTATCCCGAGTGCAGATCAGGAGAACTGTTTAAAATGAACCAGAAGAAGAAAGCAATACAGGAAATACGTTAGCGAGACAGGCAAATAATTTGCATAGATATAGAACAAATAAATAAATGGATAACTAAACAAATAAATAATTGAAATAAATAAAGTTAGACGTTAGAAGTTAGTTACAAAGAAATGACGACTAAAAGGATAAGGGACTACGTAAATAAATAGATAAACTAATGAGTAAACAAATAAATGTACCAATATAATATAATAAACAAAGCAATAAATAAATACAAAGGAAGGGTCTCACTCAATTTCAGGAAAAAGAACGCAGGTGTTACGCAGCTGCGGTGCACGTGTGCGCCACGTCAGCCGGATCGGCACTTACCCAAGATCCCGCTAAAAACTCGTATCTGCTATTTTATTGACGTCGAACTTAAATTTTGCCTGGATAACGAATATAAATTTGACCGAAACTTAATAGAATACCAGTTTTTATATTTACATTTTTATAGGCATTAATAGTTCTAAACGGCCAATGATCTCGCATATAAGAGTAGAGTGTATAAATAGTTTCGAGTAGCCACTCGACTATTCTAGAAATTAATATCTATATTAATATTGAAAATAGGTAAAATCGTTTTGTTTTTTTTTTTTTTTCGAAATGACTACGCTACTGACCCAGCAACGTCTTAACAACTTCACCGGACTACTAAGGCAAACGCTTAACGCACTCAGCCGATTTTATTTTGGTAACCAGCTCAAGGGTGCACGGCACACCTCGGCTTGGCTGTTGCCTGTTGCATGCAAAATCGCGACCTATCTTAGCTAACTATTCATATATGTATGAGTTGTTGAAACGTATATGTGTACCAAGCATACACGCCTCAACAACTCCTCCATATATTTATTATCGGAAAATTGAGAGTTTTTCAGTTCGATAAGGGAAAAAAAGTAAACCCTTCCACTTTCATGTGTAAGCGTGTAGGCGTGCACGTGTGTGGAGATGATATGTATAATGTTGTCGCAGTGATGTAAGATTTTCTAAGCTAATTAAGCTCCTGTTTCGCGCGAGCGGCGCACTTAAGGGTTCCACGCCGAGGGAACGGATCTAGGCTTGAACCGCTGTCGAGGGGAGCCTAGTCTGATGTACGTATTCCTATACCATGATGAAATATAGGTAGAGTTGTTTTACAACTACTTCATGGTAGATGACGCGCAAATCGCTTCGTGAAAAAAAAGGAACGAAGTCGGGAACAAAAGTTAGTATCTTATTTTTTTATTCATTTAAATTTAGAATTAATTTCGCCGCTAAAATGTTTTTGCGGACTTTAATCGTCTTACACATATTTAAAACAAGTTTGTTGTTTTCGCTTAATAAATGTAAACTCTATCGAATCTTTGTATCAAGACATTGAACTTTTATGTACAGTTAACAAATATAGGATAATTTGAATTATATACACGCGACAAAAATACTTTCATGTGAGAAAATTCTAAGCTAGATTCCGATAAAAAAAAATTAAAGCATCTTTAGACGCGTTGTCTTTTTTTTTTGGCAGGACATTAATGATTTCGCTTCTTGATATGCTAGTAAGCATGACCGACTTGTTTTCGCTTGCACGGCTTGGGTCAAACTAGCGACGTGTGCCCTCCGCTGAGGGGTCTACTATTCTGACCCCTCGACTGCGAAGAGCCCCCTAATGAGGGGCTGTCACCTGCCGGAGAGTAGACACATTGCCAGTAGCAGCTCCTGCGCTCCGGTCTATAGGTGAGTGAAGGAACCATGGGGTTTTAGTCCATGCAAGTCGGACATACCTCACCCTCAGCTTCCCGGCTAGGGTGGGTATCCGTAGGGATTTCCCCATGTAGGGGGAGTTTCAAATATAACTACAAGTTATTTTGTTGTTTTCCTAAAAAAAAAATACTTCTTGATTTTTACTATTTATTATAATTACCATAATTAGTAACATAATATCATTAAAATAAAATGGATTCCCATGTTTTTTTTTTTCGAACTGAAAGCGCAGTTGACTTGGAAAGGTCTTTACAGCTTCACCGAACTACTAAACTAACGAATACCGAACTCGTAGTTCGGAATCCTGATATGCACAGGCTGATCCCGAAACGCGACGCGCAAAAGCGAGTCACTATGACGGGCTTTTTCGCCATGTACATGGTGGTTGCGACCCAGTCGGGCTGTAAAACCTTACCACCCCGTACATACACGTTCTTACTGAAGAGTAGTATAAGTAGTAGTTGCCAGAACATAGGTATTTGTCAAAGCATCTTGGCTGAACCCTGTTCGGATGACGCTGGGAAGCTGTATGATCTGGAATGATATCTCATCAACGACTCTCATTATAGACCTAGTAAGATTGGGCAACAATGGAGCTGATATGTTGGGTGGAATAAAAAGTACACGTTCTTACGAGTGTGAAAGAAGACGTATTCCCCAAAAGAACAGTACCGTTCACAAGGGTTAGTTCAAATACCAACTGACGCAAGCGAAACCGCGGGTAAAAACTGGCGAGACATAAACATTAAAACTTCAAAAAGTAACCTACATATTTTATACACTTACTAGCTGATGGGCCACGCGTTGCTGTGGCTCAGTTATTACACAATGTAATAAAACACACACACCTTAAAATAAACTGGAATTCAAAAAGACATTCAAAATTAAAACGTGGCGCAATCTATGAGATTTATAGACAACAGTCGGTCCTACAGTTTTCTGTCACCAAACTATTTTAAAGCGCCATCTCTTCTAGACTGCTGAAACTTACATTTAATAACAATAAATAACATTGTAATTGAAAAAGATTGAGGTCATTAATAGGAATATCAATTATCGTATCTTTCAAGTTGAACCAAATCTATACTAATATTATAAAGAGGTAAAGTTTGTGAGTTTGTGACGTTGTAGGGGGTAATCTCAGGAACTACTGGTCCGATTTGAAAAATTCTTTCAATGTTATATAGCTCATTTATCGAGAATGATTATAGGCTATATATCATCACGCTAAGATTAATAGGAGCGGAACACAAGTGGAGAATGTTTCAAAATCAGGGTTTTTTCCGCTTGAGAGATTCCTCTGCGTGTTAGCGTCAGCCCTAAGTAAAAAAGTAAACACAAACGAAGTCGGTGGCAGAGGCTAGTTATATTTAAATGCCAACGTTTCATGAAGATCATCTATATATATCATATCATATATATATATTTAGACGGCGTCACATTACACCCAGGCGAAGCCAGGATAGGTCAATAGTAATGAATACTTGCCAGTACACTTATTAATTCACGTGCGTTATCGAATAAAGATAATAAATAAATATTATTTTCTTACAAAAGGCGCCTGTTTTAAATTAGATAACTCATAAAACGCCTCTTAAATTTCTTTCGCCGAAATTGGTTAACAAAAACAACATTTAATTTAATAATCTCACAGCCTTGACATTCAATTTTTCAACACAGAACTGCGATAAAAGGTTCGTTCACACCGAGTGTTATCTTATCACGGAACGTGGCATATTATCGTATTACTTATTTGAAGTAGTAAAAAAAAAGTTTAAACTGTAAACTTTATCCATAGATAAAAAAAAATTGTAGATTAAAAGTACCATAAACACGGGTTACTTTGTCTAGTTTTTTTTTTATATTTTTAGAAATCCCTCGGCAGTACTAACTCTGAAAGAAGTATCACCTATATTTTCAAATCATAAATATTGTTAACAATTTTGGATAAAGGAAAAGTTTTCGGATTGTTTTTTTTATTGAGCGAAAATCGTTTTGAAAATAGCAACTTTGACTAGAAGATACAGGCTAAGCGATTAAAAAATAATGTAAGCAGTCACGGGACGCCTGGCAGATGTGATACATCGAAATTTGTAACATAACGTAAACAACACTGTATATGCTATAGGTATGCGAACTTAGTGCGACATCGCGTCACCACGTCTCTCATACTCGCCACGCCAAGAATCAGGTTTACACTCGCCTACAGATGTTTGACATCAATAATACAAAATAAAATAAATGGCTAGTATAACATACACAATTATAAAATGTAAAAATAAACATTAACATAAATGAATTTTTCTAAGACCTTTTCACTGGAAGTTAACAAAAATAATAGGAAATATCCCAGTTCTCCTAGGTCCCGCAAATAAGTTTCCTTCTTTTTCAGTCAATGAGTCACGAGCTTGTTTTAATATATGAGATAATTGGTCTTTTGGTTTTATTGACAACGTCTTTCCAGATTGACTTTTCACTCCTTGAGGTGAGCAGAAGTAACAAGATATAATTGTTGAAAAGTATGCGATTTATCGCATGTAAAACAAACAAAGCCTATGGTATACCTTTCACAACCTCTATCATTTTATTTAGATACATTAAAAAAAAAATTACTTATCGAGTTAATACGAAAGAAAAAATACCTGGATCATCCAGTTAAAAATGTCCATAGGCTTCAATATGACAAATTTGGTCACCGAAGATATATAAAAAAGAAGAAAATATTTATTACTACATATTCAAAACAAAAACACTATGGCTAAATCATTTTTTATCGCATCATTAAAACTATTAATTATAAATAGTAATTGAAAACAAACTATTTTTGTATTTGTTCAACGAGAACAATAAAATTTAGCTCCGCAGTAACGTGAACATTCACTCACGTGTACCAACCGCACGACCCGTTCAATATCTCATCCAATTATAATCTACTACTTTCACTGTATTTTACGATTTGCATTATCTTATTATATAAATTAAGCAATAATGTAACCTGAATAACTCATACAATGTATTTCGTTTCTTTCTAAACGCGTATAACGTAATTTTAATCATATTCCGACTACCTAACTGTATACAATGTATAAATAAGAAATTTATAATATGGGGCCTCGCGAATCATTCAGTGCTATGTTTCAGGATTTCGGTGTCTTAACTCGGCCCTCCCTATATACTCTAGATATTGTAATATATGGTTTTTTAAAAATAAATAATAATTGAACAGTTAATCTTCTTCTTCTATATTATAAAGCGGTAACGTTTGTGAGTTTGTGACGTTGTAGGGGGTAATCTCAGGAACTACTGGTCCGATTTGAATAATTCTTTCAGTGTTATAAAGCTCATTCATCGATAATGGTTATAGGCTATATAGCATCACGCTAAGACCAATAGGAGCTGAGCACAGGTGAAAAATGTTTCAAAATCGGGATGTTATTTCCTTTTGAGAACTGTTGCGTGTTCATGTATCTATTCCACGCGAACAAAGTCGGGGGCAGAGGCTAGTATTAAATAAATTACTGATAAAAAAAATACGCTCACGGATTACGATTCTTTACGTACACACTACACGTAAGCAAAAAAAGGTGCGGAACAAGAGTCTGCAGAATAGAATAACAATAATAAAAAATAAAAAAATATATCTGAAATTATTTAAATACTAGAAACAATGACAAATTGGTCATCAACGCTGTTATTACAAAAAAGTTAAATACGTATTGAATACTTGCTTTGAAAAGGTTTCGTTTTAACTGCACGGCGCTTGCCCGAAGCAAGTTCGCGTTATCCTTTTTTCGCAAGTATAAACTAACCTAACCAAAGCGAGACAATAGAGCAAGATGGCGAACATTCAGCGAGCGCCGTGTATTTAAAACGTAACCTTTTTAACCTCACAAAATCCAGTGATCACTTCTGATCACAAATGGACGATCCTAAGTTTTTTTAAGGTTTTTAAAATTTCGCGCCATCGGCACTGACACTTTTGTAACTATACACTACACTCTAGATGGTCTATGGTCACAATAATACATTTATCTATATGACAATGTGATACATTATATATAGTTTTTATTTTATCGTATATTTAACATTATTAGTGTAAATTATACATAAATATAGTTAATTTATAATAATTTATAATCAATTTTAATAATTGAATATGACTATCAAATTTATTACATATTTGATATAAAACTTCATGTTTTGCATATTAAAAAATCAAATGTTTTCTCTAGTGAGCTCTCTACTCACATTTTTCTTCTGTATTATTCTTTATGAAATATATACCCTTTAGCTAGGTTTAAGATATTTTCTTGCAAAAAGTCTTATACATAATAAATAGAAAGAATAATAGTAAATTTATTTGCTAAAAACTTATCCCTGTCATATTATTTTATCTGAATTATTAAATGTTGGATGGACTAATGTACTGAAAAATTGTATACAACAGGAATGACTAAAAAATCGATAATACTACAAGTCTACTTAAAAGGAGTATAATATAGGGTTAAATCATTGAATAAATTGCATTATTTTATTACATAGTGGGCATATATTGTAAAAGTGTAGTAAATATTATATTTAATATAATATTTTGATGCAAATATAATATATGAAAGAAACAATATATATATATTAATTACAGCAAGTACAAGGAGAACACAGTTATCAAAAAACTGCTGTAACAAATATATGATGTACCTTTAAAAAAAAAAGATCAAATATTACAAATAAGACTTTATAATTATGCCATAGTACAGCTATAAATATTTACTGAGTATTACATGTGTAAATTTTTTTCTATTCTATATATAAGAATAAATCCAATAAATAAATTTCATGATTTCGTAAAATAAAACGTTCTTAGAAATGAATACATAATTTAAAAATACATTATATATTTTTTTACATTATTTGTTATATGTTTATACATTACTTATTGTTATTCAAATTTTTAAAATTTTGTAATAAATTCCGTAATGTTTTAAGATTTATACAGCCAAACTTTCTGTTGACCTCTGCCTCACATGGTCTACAAAAGCATTATGGTACTAGGAGCTCCAGGGGTTAAAGCGAGTATTCAATAGATATTTAACTAATTTGTAATACACCGATTAAGTCCTTGACTTTTATAAACTTTGAATATCTTTATTATTTAAATAATGACCGCGACTTCTTTTCTATTTTTTTTTTTAACTATAATTTTATTTTTACTCTACTTAACCTTATTGTAAAGCTCAATGATATGTAGTCTATGTTACACTGTGAAAAGTCCTCCATCTGCTTACAATAGTCAAAATCGGTTCAAACGTTTCCAAAATTGTGCAGAACAAAAATTATATATTTATTAAACGAAATAAGTGTACAAGTATGTCATCGCGGCCAACACAACAGAGAGAGATTACCTTCAGAGATATTTATAACAATAAACAAACAAAATTAGGTCACTCTCCAGCTTGTAGATATGTATTTAGTTTTAAATTTTATCAAGCATATTTAGTGTGATTATCTCGGAATGGCTGAGATGTTTCAAGGTGAGAAGATTTAATATTAACAACTTATTTATATTAATTTATAGAAGATGCCCGGAATCATAATAGAATAATCGATTAACGGGGAAAGATTCAGTAAAAAAAGATAATTCTTTTATATATTTTTTTATGTCATAGGAGTACAACGAACAGACGGGTCACCTGATGTTAAGTGATCACCGCCATCCATAGACACTTGCAACACCAGTGGAGTCGCAAGTGCGTTGTTTGGGAGAAAAGGTAAGGGGGAGAGGAGTAGGGAGGGGTTAGGGGAGGGTAGGTAGGCCTCCGGCGCTCTCACTGACCGAACGAAAAGCAACAATGCAAGCACTGTTACTTCACGTCGGTTTTCTGTGAGAGGGTGGTACTACCCCGGGCGAGCTGACCTATTCATACTGCAACCAGTAATAGCTTCAGAGTGGCTCCACCACCTAGCAAAACAAAAGTTATTAAAAAAAATCAAGTCTCGCAACTCTATTCTTCTACCGTAAAAAGTTGTAGATCCATGTAATACCAAGTCGGTTACTCTATTAAGTCCCTATTTAAGGAACCTTCTGTCTTAAGTCGTTACGTAATTAGCTAATTTAACAACATCTTATAGTAACCATATCAATATTAAAAATCATTTATGTTTTAAATAAAATACACTAAAAGAAGAAGAATCTTTGCTCACAAATGAAATAAAAAAAGTACAAACAACATTGTTTTTAAAACAAAAATATTTCAGCAAATATCTCTCGAGGTATAAATAATAATAATGGTGGCTAAATTTGAAAGACAAACCTCGTTTAAAATTAACAATGTTGCCACCATTCAAAAGATAACTCGAACACAGTTTAAAAATCGTAACAAAATACACTTGACATATGACTTAAATACAGTTAATTAACTTATCAAAAATGATAATAGGATGTTTTATGTGTTAACAAAATAAAATTGAACATTAAAGTTATCAACCAACAACAACACAAGGGTTATTAAGAAAGTCACGTTTTATTAATGTTTACTCATTTCATACTGTAACAACAAATCTTGAAAGTTTCAAAGATGCCCATATTATAGTAGGTTTTTTTAAACTTCATTTTTGGCAACCAATCTTTCAGATTATTACTGCCATTGTCGCGTAGTCAATAATATTACAAGCGTCGTGCGATCATTTCAATATTATGCGTCGTGTAAATCAATACTCTAACAAGATGGTGGATCCCGTGTTAGAACCTTCCAGGAAGTTTTTGTGACATTTCAGAATTTCATTCTCCGTGGTATTATTTTCCACACTTATGCACAGTAAACTAACTATATTACGTAAAACACCGCCAAATTTACAAAATATAGAGTCAAATAATTCAAGATTATGAATACAATATAAAACACACTACACGACAGACTGAAATCCCGCCAAAACTCTTCAATAGCAGGTTTCATGAAACTACGTACATCAATAAGTTAATAGTAACCACAGATAGCAACAATGACTATAGATTAAATTGTTTTTAATGATTACGAGACATATGAATTACTAGCTGTGGCCCGTGACTCCGTCCGCGTGGAGCTTAATGAAAATAAAATGACTTATAAAACCATCTGAATGTATTAAGTCCATTTACTTATCAACTATTCTACGTACTTAAGTCGCGTCGCCATTAAAATTATAATATTTTTTGATAGAGCGAACCGATTTTAATGAAACCAAAATTACATGTTACTCCCGGAATGCTTTATTATGATTTTTAATATCACATTTCTAACCACTTATATTTTATGTATTTTAATAAATTTGGTACTTCTTAAAATTTCCTTGTTTAGATTTTTTCGGTAGATGTATATTATACATCGATCACGAATATCATAAAATATAATATAATCACATATTATCAAACTAATTTCCGCATCGCCTGTCTATCTGTCTGTCTGTTCACGATTAAGTCAAAGACTACTGAGTGGATTTACATACGGTTTTCATTCATAAATGAAGTAAGTCACGAGGAAGGTTGAGGTGTATAATTTGTCAGGATTTTTTTGTAAATTGGTTAAAAAACAATCGTTGGAAATTTCGGAAAAAATAAAGCTGCCTGGGAGCTTTCGTCGAAAGCGATGCCTAATCCCTTTGAGATATAACAAAACAACTGAGATAATAAATAACGCAGATAAAGTCGCGGGAATCAGCTAGTAAGAATTATAAAAGAATGTTTTTGTGGTCATTTTTGTCGATTTATTATTATTATGTATTGAAGGTGGTAGAGCCACGCCGAAACTATTACTGGTTTCAGCATGAATGGGTCGGCTCACTCGGGGTAGTACCATCCTCTCACAGAAAACCGACGTGAAGTGACAATGCTTGCATTGTCGCGTTTCGTTCGGTCAGTGAGAGAGCCGGAGGCCCACCTCTCCTCACCTGCCCCCTCTGCTCTTCCCTTCATCCCCTCCTCCCCCAGCACAGGTTGGCAACGCACTTGTGACTCCGGTGGTGTTGCAAGTGTCTATGGACTGTGGTTATTATTTAACATCAGGTGACCCACCTGTCCGTTTGCCTCCTATGATAAAATATGTATATATATATAGCCCGGTGAAGCTGTTAAGACCTTGCTAGGTCAATAGCGTAGTCAGTTCGGAAAAAAAAACATTCAAGACCTTATTAGTCATTATTCTGTGCTTCAGGTTCCACGTGGACGAAGTCGCGGGCTCAGCTAATATGTAAATAAGGATCGTTTATGTTTGTAAAGAGTTCGTTAATTCAATACACTGAATCAAATCAGTTTCCTTAAAGATCTTTCTAGAATGACAGTTTAATTAAACGGATAATAGTGCCGGTCTCTCATTGTACATTATGTACGTTATCAAGTTAATTTATTTTTTAATTCATTTTCTCTTTGGTTAGCGAATTTGATGTAAAATTTAATATGGTACGATTATATTTAATTTAGCAAATCTGAAGAAAGCAAAGATCTTAATTAATACGTTCCATTTTATTATCATATAATTATTTTTTATAATAGACACAATTCTCTTGAGTTTCGAGATAACACGGTAAAGCAAAGATGGCATCTTTTTGTGTCAGAGACAAATTTTACAAAACCGTGCGACGCGACGCCATTTTGGAATCCTTTTGTAGTAAATCAGTAACTAATCCACGAGATTTAAAGATCAAGAAATAGACCAGTAGTCGATGTAACAATGGATATCGGATAGAAATAGACAAACCGCATTGTCACGCGATATTTTCCTATTTATAAGCCATCGTCTAGGATTTACTCGAAGGCCGTCTTACCGCAGTTGTCTTTGGCGCCATTACCTATTTGAATAAGATCGTTATAATTACAATTTATCTAACTAGCGGGCGCCCAGTGGTCGACATTTGACCATAGTTCATTGATTTTTTAAAGTTTGAACTTTATTAGGGTTCTTTTGTCAAACAGTATATTTCTATTATGCAATGCACTTCTCCAGCTTATAAACTTTAACTATGCTAAATTTCAAGTTCATCGGTTTGCGCAATTCGCTTAAAAAGGAGTACAAAGTTTTGGCTTCATGTATTTATATATGAGATATTATAAAGAGGTAAATAAAGTTTGTGAATTTGTGAGTTTGTGACGTTGTGGGGGTAATCTCAGGAACTAATGATCCGATCTGGAAAATTCTTTTAGTGTTAGATAGCTCATTTACCGAGGAAGATTATAGCTATATATCATCACGTTAAGACCAATAAGAGCGGAGCACCAATGATGAATGTTTCAAAATCGAGGTTTTTTCACGCTTGAGAGCTTCCACTGCATGTTAGCCCGAAGTAACATTTCACTCAGTAGTCCGGTGAAGCTGTTAAGACCTTGCTGGGTCAATAGCGTAGTCATTTCGAAAAAAAAAAAAAAACATTTCACTCGGACGAAGTCGCGGGCATACGCTAGTACTTTATCAATGGCAGTTTAGAATACTTATAAAACGGCCTTGTTGTGTCTATTTTTTTTGTACAATTGTTTTTAATCTATACAGATGGATATATTTAAAATATCTGTAATGACAAAATTACAGTTTTTTACTACACGAAAATGAAAGTATATGTGGTTCTTATAACAAAAAAAAAAGATAATTTTTCACATTTTTGTCTGTCTGTTTGTTCCACATAATACCCGAAACTATTTGACCGAATTTGACAGGACTTTCATTGGAAGACAGATGATGTTATAAGGAAAGACTTAAGTTACTTTTATTTTACAAAATAAATTAGGGTACCGCACAAATACAGAAATAAAGAAGCATTGTTCAGTATTGAGCACACACTGCACTATTTTTTTAGCTAAATTTTAATCTAAATCTTGGAAAATAATACCACGGCGCATGGATTCTGAGTTGCCACAAAAACTTCCTGGAAAATTCTAAGAAGACGGCCACCATTTTGTTATAACATTGAAATGATCGCAAGAAACTTGTAATATCATTACCTACTCGACAGTGGCAGTAATAATCTACAAGAAGATTGGTTCCAAAAAAAACACAGTACAAGGAAAATAACTAATACTGGATAGTAGGTACTTGGGCGACCGAGCCTGGCTCGGTTCTTTAAAAAACATTTTTAAATTAAAATAAACTGTTAGGTTTGCCTTATAAAATTAACATTTTTTCCCAAAAAAATAAATATATCTCTTATGTTGTCACTGGGATTCGAACTGGGATTACACGGATTTTCGAAGTAACCGATTTCCACCTGAGCTATTTTTGTTTTGACAGCGTCGGCGAAATATACCTTTATATTCTAGCTATATTTTTTCATCGCCTGAAAACTCATTTAAAAAAGCTTTCTATGAATAAAATCTAGCTAGATCGATTTATCGTCCCCGAAACTACCTACATACAAAGTGCACGGAAATAGATGAAGCCGTTTCCGAGATCCTGAATATATACAAATATAAAAATATACAAGAATTGCTCGTTTAAAGGTTTTAGATCCATGGTCGTCAAACTGCGGCCCGCGGGCCGCATGCGGCCCTCGGTTGTTTTTCGTGCGGCCCGCGACAAAGTAAATTATTTCAAGACAACTTTACCCAGATGCCCTAGACAGAAATCAAAAACCGACTTAAGGGGCTACCTCGGTCCCACTAGCGCCGCCAATTGAAAAATAAACATGTTTCAATAAATAAAGAGAAAATTCTAACGGTGCTAGTGGGACCGAGGTAGCTTCTTAACGCTACTCGCGCGTGATCGTGTCGTGACTTGTTCCCGCGCTCCCCGCTCCGCGCCCGTGACGAGCCGCGACAAGAGTCATTTCATTTGTTTTTACGCACAAGAATAAACGTTTCTTGCTTCATAGATTGCGCGTGCGGTATTTTATGTATTATGGCGAGAGTATCATCTAAATGTGCTACTAAAAGGAAGATAACTGATGAAAATAGAAGTTTTCAAGAAAAATGGGAGGAAGAATTTTGTTTTATAAGTGGATATAAGGAGGGTACTGCTATTTGTTTAATATGCCGGGAAACTGTCGTCGGAATTAAGCGATACAATTTATTTCGCCACCACACAAGTAAGCATAGTTCATTTACCGAAGCCTACCCGTTAGAATCGATGCAAAGAAAGAATAAATTAAGTCATTTGAAATCGTCAATTCATCATCAACAAAATATAATGACGACAGCAGTCGGGCAAAATGAGGCTATTACAAAAGCATCGTACCAAGTATGTAACATCCTAGCAAAACGCATGAAGCCCTTTACTGATGCCGAATTGATGAAAGAGTGTATGATAACTGTTTCTCAAACGTTATTTGAAAATTTTTCAAATAGTAAACAAATAATGACAGAAGTAAAAAAGCTTACACTTTCTGAATCTACCTGTCGCCGCCGTGTTGAAGATATTTCGAAAAATTTGTTTGAGGCAGTGATTAACAAATTGAAAAACAGCAAATACTTCAGTCTTGCTTGCGATTCTAGTACGGATATAACTTCTATGGCTCAGTGCTCATTATTTGTTCGGTACTGCATAGTGGACGGAATCATAGAAGAAGACTTCTTAGCTGTAATTACCATGAAGGATCGTACGAGAGGTTGTGATTTTATGGAAGTTCTAAAAGAATTTATGGAAAAACACGGAATACCTGTAAATAGATTGATATCAGTATGTACTGATGGTTGTCCGTCAATGGTGGGTGCAAATAATGGTTTGATTGCTTTAATGAAGAAAGAATGGAATTTACCTAATTTGTTGCCCATTCATTGCTTGCTGCATCAAGAAACTTTGGCAAGCAAAATTTCTAATAATCTGTTAAAAGACGTGATGAATACGATTGTAAACATTATAAATTTTATTCGCGCGCGCGAACTTTATCATCGAAAATTCAAAGACCTACTTGAAGAATTACATGCTAATTATGGCGATGTCATTTTACATACAGCCGTCAGATGGTTAAGCAAAGGAAAAGTATTGGAACGATTCTTTCATTTAAAACACGAAATTATACTTTTTTTGCAACAAAGTGGCAAAGAATTCCCCCAACTACAACAAAATGACTGGTGGACACTTGAGGCTTTTTTAACCGACATGACTATGAAACTCAATAGTCTGAATTTAGAGATGCAAGGACCTAATAAAATAATTGGGCAAATGACAAATAAAGTGTTTGCATTTCAGGACAAACTACAATAAATGAACTCGAAGCAGGAGATTTTTCAAATTTTCCAACTGTTTCTGCTCTGCAATGCGAAGTTTCTATTCCCGACAGTATCCATAAAGATTTAATATCTTATTTGAAAGAATATTTGAGAGAAATGCAAAATAGATTTGACGATGTGCGAAAAATTAAGAACTGCTTTATACTCGTGGAAAACCCTTGGCATGTTGATAACGAAGATATGAAATTATTTTGCCGGTTTGGGTTTTCTAAAACACAGATAATGAATGAAATCATTGAATTAAAACACGACACACAGCTAAAAGCCAGTTTCATTGAGCACCGTGAAAAGCAGGAGTACATAGAATTTTAGAGAAATGCCCCTAGCAAGTACAAATCTTTACAAGACTGCGCACAATTTGTTTTAACCATATTCTCTTCGACATATCTTTGTGAAGCTTCATTTTCTAAAATGACCTTAAAAAATAAATACCGGAATCGCCTTTCCACCCATTTAAGACACAATGAGGATTGCATGTAGTCCAAAGGATGCCGATATACAAGAAATAATTAAAAAAGTTCAACACCACAATTCCTAATTATAAAACAGGTATTTTTATTACGGCGTTAACTTCTTAAATATTTTCTTACCTAATTACCTATGTTTATAAACTATCTTTTTTCAATAAACGTTCTAATGAACATTATCTATGATTACTTGTTTCGATATCAACTCCCAAACGAACGACTTCGCGGGCACAGCTAGTTCAAAGTAAATAATCGATGAGCTAAAAACGAGTATACATATAATGTCGATATTGGAGCGTTCACATACTCTGCAGCCCGGCACTAGCACTCGCACTGTCATGTGTGGCCCTTGGGCAGTAAAGTGTGACGACCGCTGTTTTAGATAGATAGATAGATATGCCTTTTAATCCTTGTTAATCTGGAATCGTAAAGAACGCGCGATGCGACGCGCCGTCCGAAATACATCGAATATTCGAGAAACTGAACTCTATTTTCACAGTAATAACAACATAACAAAAACAATCTTTGTTTTCATTTTTATTACGATTGTATACGTAAGCGATATCGATTACAGGTAATTGACTCATTCAAAGATATCGATTTATAAACATTGGATTTACCAATTGTTTATTATTTTATGAATCAGTATATACCTACATGTATATATTTATGTTTTCGTTTATCAGATATCGGCTTATGTAATACACGCCTCCATTAAAAAATCTACCAGAGTCGAATCTGCACGTTATTGAAAATTAGGTGACCCGTGCCTTCGTTTTAGGCGGTAAACATTTATAAAACTACTTTTTGCGACTTCAATATAAAAGTTAAACATATGCTTTTATAGGCATTATCAAGTTTTACATATTTTCTTTCTTTAGAACTCAATCAACACCGATTAAATTATAAAAAGGTCCTTTGGTCCGTTCTTAATATAAGCGTAAGTTCGGGATGACTAGTATAACTAGTATTGACATTTTTTTTTTTTCGAAATGACTACGCTATTGACCCAGCAAGGTCTTAACAGCTTCACTGGACTACTAAGGCGAGCGCTTAAGGCAGTCAGCCGATTTTATTTTGGCAACTAGCTCAAGGGTGCACGGCACACCTCGGCTTAGCTGTTGCCTGTTGCATGCAAAATCGCGACCTATCTTAGCTCACTATTCATATATGTATGAGTTGTTGAAACGTATATGTGTACCAAGCATACACGCCTCAACAACTCCTCCATATATTTATTATCGGAAAATTGAGAGTTTTTCAGTTTGATAAAGGAAAAAAGTAAGCCCTTCCACTTTCATGTGTAAACGTGTAGACGTGCACGTGTGTGGGGTTGATCGTGTAGTGTTGTAGCAGTGATGTATATTTGTGTCACCGTATCGCGCAAGCAACGCACTCAAGGGCTCCTTACCGAGGGATCGAACCTAGGCTTGAGCCGCTGCCGTGCGAGGGCTAATCGGGTTAGTAGTGACACAAAACCTTACATCACTGCTACAACATCACCTATACACACGTGCACGCCTACACGCTTACACGCTGTTTTTCTTTTTCAGAGAAATAAACGAGAAAGATCATATATACAATAGTCTAGAGGAATTTTTCCGACGCAAAATACATATAGGAATTGTTGAGGCACGCATGCTTGGTACACATGTATGTTTCAATAACTCATATACGTATATCTTGATAGATTAAGCTTAGGTTAGCTCAGATAAGTCGCGATTTTTGCACAAAACAGGCGACAGTCCAAGCCGAGATGTAGTACACCCTTGAGTTAGTCGCCCAAGCATCCCAAATCGGCTGAGTGCCTTCAGCGCTCGCCTCAATAGTTCGGTGAAGCTGTAAAGACCTTTGCAGGTCAATAGCGTTTTCATTTCGAAAAATAAAGGATAGGGGAGAGTGGAGTAATTGAGAGCGACGGGTAAATGGGAACAGTTAGATAAATAGTACATCTCCCCGTACTACACTGTCGCGAACCTATTCTACGGCTGAATGGAGAGCCATTCATAGCGTATGCGAAAGTAGGATTGAAAGGACGCACTAGTTTTGTCACTGTAAGTCGAACAATTGTTTTTGTATTTTCGATATAATTTTTGTCATCAGTTATAACGCATGTAAGTATGATATTCTTGAGTTCAAAGGTATTATGTTTTTGCTCATATCATACACGCAGTATCTGTTTTCAAATGTAACATAGATTGAAGTTAATGAAAAATGCTTTTGTAAGTGGCGGCCATTTTTATGTATATTGACTGATTCGGGTAATTGGGAACGGTATTAGTTAGATAATTTGGAACGTTCCCAATTACCCCTTACCCTCCTAATTACCCATAGAACTGCTGCTTGATTGTGTAACAATATTTAAACTTTATAAATTATTTCAGATGCCTTGTAATTACGTAAGAAAGATCGATCAAACGTCTTTCTTGATTACCTCATATCATTCCCTTTTCCCCACGGGATGATCTCAATTACCCCATAGGGTATCGGGCAAACAGGAACGGCAATGTTGGCAAGAAAAGGCAATGTTTTTTGTTTTCGTTTATATTTTTATTAAAACGAAAAATTTTAAACAACGTTTTATGACTACTAAGTACATAGTTAACTAAAGTTTATGTAGCAATAAAATTTGATTTAGTTTATAACCTTTTTCTAATATTTTTTAGCGTTTGAAGTTAATTGTTCCCAATTCCCCCACTTTCCCCTAACTAGTAATCACCTGATGTAAAATGTAGTTGTAAGTTATTACAAAACAAAGTTAAAGTATCATTATAGGTATGTAAAATTGTCATTAAGTTTAAGTAAGTGAGATTAGTAACAGCAAATGAGATTGTGAACTAATGCAAAAACCTACAAAATAAAAAAAAAACACATTCACACATAGTATAACAAAATGTAAACAGTTTATTTATTTAATTTTATGGCCATTTACACTTTTACATTTACACATTTGAATACGGAAAGGAATTTCAAGCTATTTTAATATGAATTAAGACTAGATAACCTCCACAGATGGACGGAGAAACGTAGAGGAGCGACACGCGTATTGTATTGAACTTTGGTTAATCGTTTCCGTACGGAAATAGCAAGGAAATATAAAACTATTCATAATCTATACTAATATTATAAAGAGGTAAAGTTTGCGAGTTTGTGACGTTGTAGGGGGTAATCTCAGGAACTACTTGTCCGATTTGAATAATTCTTTCAGTGTTATATAGCCCATTCATCGAGAACGGTTATAGGCTATATATCATCACGCTGAGACCAATAGGGGCGGAGCAGAGACGAATAATGTTTCAAAATCGGGATGTTTTTTCCTTTTGAGAACTGCTGCATGTTAGTGTTAGTGTATCTATTCCACGCGAACGAAGTCGCGGGCAGAGGCTAGTTATATCTATATCTATACTAATATATAAAGCTGAAGAGTTTGTTTGTTTGTTTGTTTGTTTGTTTGGTTGAACGCTATGATCTCAAGAACTACAGATCCGATTTAAAAGTTTCTTTTAGTGTTAGATAGCTCATTTATCGAGGATGGCTATAGGCTACATATCATCACGTTAAAACCAAAAGGAGCTGAGCACTTATGAAGAATGTCTCAAAATCGGGCTACTTTGGAAGCTTCAGCTGCGTGTTAATGTCAGTATTATATGCGTTGCCATGGTAACGCGATAACATTCTATCGAAAATATTTTCATGGTTTATTTTATGTTCCTATTCAAAAGGTTTATTCTACGTTACTTTTGTTTCCAATTTTTAATTATACGTGGTACGTTTATATCGGAAACATTTCTAAAGTTTATTTTGTGTTGCTATTCAAAATGTTTAGTAGTAATAATATTCGTCCAATAAGATAGTCGAAGGAATTAATCCATACTGCCAATTCTGAAGTTGTCAATATAGGTATTTTTCTTCTATGTCCAAGATAATGTTAAGGTATAAGAGCCAAATACTCTATATAATATTTCGTAAATTTTTATATTCTTAATTTTCAAGACAACAGAATTCATGCTTCGTGGTATTATTTTTCTTTCATTTCACTTATGCAAAATAAACGAACCATATCACATAAAACGTCACAAATTTAACACAATATAGAGACAAATAACACAAGATTATTAATAAAATATAAATCCACTAGATGACAGACTAAAATTCCACCAAAAACTCCTCAAAAAATTTATTTCTACTTTAGTTTTGTTCCCAATTCTTGATTTGTGATATATTACGTGTAATAAAAGTATAGTGAGTGTATTTTATATTAGAAATATATGAGATGCTACAAATATCAACATTTTTTTTAAATTCTATCGATATGTCTGTTGTGTTCTTTTTATTTATTCCGGGTAATCTCCAAAACGGCTAGACCTATTTGAAAGGGAATTTTACGGACAAATAAGTAACTAATTGGCTGTTTTATTTTAAGCTAGCGGGTTCAGCAGACGTTGCCCGCCCTGATAATAAGACAAACTATACCTATACCTTGCCCAAGAATCATTTTATATATTGGTAAAAACGACATGAAGATGCGTTCTGTAGTTTTTGATCTTATCGCGAACATACATATAGACAGACGTGGAATAGGACTTTGTTTTACACTATGTAGTGATAAACTGTTATCCGTGCATTCGTCGTTCGTGTGACGTGTGCTGTACTGGACTCCAAGAATATGTACATGTATTTATGCCAAAAGGCACCAAACAGGCTAACGGCCCACCTGATGGTAAGTGGTTACCATCGCCTATGAACAACTGCAACACTAAGGGCATCGCTGTTGTAATTGAAAGTCATATGTTTATATTTCATTTAAATTATAGCAAAGTATGATAATAACTTAATTATATCGACACTATGGACATATTATATCTATACTAATATATAAAGCTGAAGAGTTTGTTTGTTTGTTTGTTTGGTTGAACGCGATAATCTCAAGAACTACAGATCCGATTTAAAAGTTTCTTTTAGTGTTAGATAGCTCATTTATCGAGGATGGCTCTAGGCTACATATCATCACGTTAAAACCAAAAGGAGCTGAGCACTAATGAAGAATGTCTCAAAATCGGGCTATTTTGGAAGCTTCCGCTGCGTGTTAATGTCAGTATTATATGCGTTGCCATGGTAACGCGATAACATTCTATCAAAAATATTTTCATGGTTTATTTTGTATTCCTATTAAAAAAGTTTATTCTACGTTAGTTTTGTTTTCGATTTTTAATTATACGTGTTACGTTTATATCGCAAATATTTCTTAAGTTTATTTTATGTTGTTATTCAGAAAGTTTAGTAGTAATAATATTCGTTCAATAAGACAGTCGAAGGAATTAATCCATACAGCCAATTCTGAAGTTGTTAATATAATTAGTTTTCTTCTATGTCCAAGTTAATGGAAAGGTATAAGCGCCGAATCCTCTACATAATATAACGTAATTTTTTATCTTCTTAATCTTCAAGACCATAGAATTAATGCTTCGTGGTTTTATTTTTCATTCATTTCACATATGCAAAATAAACGAACGATATTATATAATACGCAACCAATTTCTACACGATATAGAATCATGTAACACAATATTATGAAAAAAATATAAAATCCACTACATGACAGACTGAAATCCCGCCAAACACTCTTAAAAAACTCTATTCTACATTAGTTTTGTTGCCAATTTTTTATTTTTTATTTGTGATATATTACGTATTTTAAAAGTAAAGTGAGTGTAATTTATATTAAAATAAATTATTTTTGGTAAATACAATCTGTGATGCTACAAACATCAACATTTTTTTTAACTCTGTCGATATGTCTGTTTTTTTTATTTGTTCCGGGTAATCTCCGAAACGACTGGACCTATTTGAATGTTTTTTTTTTTCTTAGAAATGACTACGCTTAACAGCTTCACCGGATTACAAGTAATATTTGAACGGGAATTTTACGGGCAAATAAGTAGCTAATTAGCTGTTTTATTTAATATTGTTCGATAATGTGTAGCTTCATATTTTCATTATTTTCTTATACAGTGTGAGCACTGAGGGTGATATATAGTTTAAAATTCCATTTATGTGGCTGATCATAATTCTATCCCATTCGATACACTATTAGTATTCACATACATAATATACACGATACCTTTTACAGTAGATGATGTGCGTGTGATACAAATATTTTTGAAATAGTATTATTATAATTTACACTAGATGTCTAATCACAATTTTAAATTTATTTAATATATTAAAAAAACGCGCGCGAAACCGCGGGTAACAGCTAGTATATAATAAGAATGTAAATCTAACAAGTCTGTACTATCAACAATTATGTAAAAAAAATGTTACGTGTCTAGGAATAAGTAATAAACACATTTCAATAATTTTTACAAATGTCTTTTTTTATATCATATAGGAGGCAAAAGAACATGCGGTTCACCTGTTGTTAAGCGATCACCGCCGTTCATAGACACTAGCAACCCCAGAGGAGTCGTAAGTGCGTTGCCAGCCTGTGTTTGGGGGAATGGAGAGAAAGGGAGAGGAGAGGGAAGAGGAGGGGACATGGGTCTCCGGCGCTCTCACTGACCGAACGAAACGCAACAATGTTACTTCAAGTCGGTTCTCTGTGGGTCGGGTGGTGCTACCCCGGACGAGCCTTTCATGCTGAAACCAATAATAGCTTCAGCTTGGCTCTACCACCTACTAACTACTGTCTGTCTGTTAGTTTAGACATGTATCAGTACTAAATTACGGGGTTCACAATAAAACCGCACCAAGAAAATTATAAAGCATATTCTTGAGAATAAATTAATCTTTGATTTATTAAAATCGGTCCACTCTATCAAAAGTAATTGTAATTTTAATAAAGCCGCGACTTATATACGAGAAAAAAGTAGATAAGTAAATGGACTTCATACATTCAGATGATTTTATTAATCCCTATTTTTTACATTAGGTTCTACGCGGACGGAGCATCTCTATACTAATATTATAAAGAGGTAAAGTTTGTGACGTTGTAGGGGGTAATCTCAGGAACTACTGGCCGATTTGAAATATTTTTTCAGTGTTATAAAGCTCATTTATCGAGGAAGTTTTTTTTTAACTTGGTTTTTGGCAATCAATCTTTCCGATTATTACTGCCATTGTCACGTAGTCAATAATATCACAAACTTCGTGTGATCATTCCAATATTAAGCATCGTGTGAAACCATATTCTAACAAGATGGTGGATCCCTTGCTAGAACCTTCCAGAGAGTTTTTGTGGCATATCAGAATTTCATGCTCCGTGTTATTATTTTCCATTCACTTCACTTATGCATAATAAACTATATTACGTAAAACACCACCAAATTTACACAATAAACAAATAACACAAGATTATGAATAAAATATAAAATCCACTACACGACAGACTAAAATCCCGCCAAAAAAAAAAAAACATCGAGGAAGGTTATAGGTTATATCATCACGCTAATATCAATAGCCGCGGAGCACTAATGTAGAATATTTCAAAATCGTTTTGTTTCTCTTGAGAGCTTCCGATGCGTGTTATCGTTAGCCCAAAATAACTATTCCATACGGACGAAGTCGCAAGCAGAAGCTAGTTAGATATATGCACAAAAACTCTCTAGAAACAAGGAGGCCGCCATCTTGTTAGTTCACTGATATTATCTCATGAAGCTTGTAATATGATTACCAACTCGATAATGGCAGTAACAATAAGAAAGATTCATTGCCAAAAATAAAACTAAAAGATTAAAACATATGTGAAAGGACGTCTTGTGTTTCCTTGTAAAGTATACAGTCCAATATAATATAAAAGTTTTTATTTCTCGGACTACAAGGTCTTAACAGCTTCACCGGACTACTAAAGCGATCGCTTTATAGGGCACTCAGCCGATTTTATTTGACAACAAGCTCAAGGATGCACAGCACACCTTGGCTTGGACTGTTGCCTGATACGTGCATTTCGTGACCTATCTGAGCTAACGTAAGCTAACTGTTCATAAATATATGAGTTGTTGAAACATATATGTGTACCAAGCATACATACTTCAACAACGCTTATATATAATTTCGTATTGGAAAATTTTCTAAACTATTTCAGTTCGATAAGGGAAAAAATAAAACCCTTCCACTTTCGTGTGTAAGCGTGTATGCGTGCACGTGTGTGGAGGTAATATGTGTAATGTTGTCGCAGTGATGTAAGATTTTGTGCACCTGAATCGTGCGAGCAGCGTACTCAAGGGCTCCACGCCGATGGAACGGACCTAGGCTTGAGCGGCTGCCGAGAGGAATAGTATAAAATTCAACACCAACTAATATATAATTAACTAGTTGTACCCGCGAATCTATCCGCGTGGAAACTAATGTAATAAATCAGTGTTTAATAAAATCATTTGAATGTATGAAGTCCATTTACTTCTTTACTTTTCTCTCGTACTTAAGTCGCGTCGTCATTAAAATTATAATAACTTTTGATAGAGTGAACCGATTTTAATGAAACCAAGACTAAATGTTACTCGAAGATATACTTTAAGATCTTCTTGAAAAGGTTTTATCATGAACGCAGTACTTTGACAGTGATGCGTGTCCTAACAAATAGACAAACAGACATTTCTAAAAACGATTCAAACGTATTTTATTACTTACGAGCTTCTGCCCGCGACTTCATTCGCTTAGTAATAGTTACTTTGTGCTAACGCTAACACGCAGCGGAAGCTCTCAAGAAGAAGTAAGTAACACCGATTTTGAAACATTTTTTATTGGAGCTCCGCTCCTACTTGTCTTAGCGTGATGATATGTAGCCTATAACCATTTTCGATAAATTAGGTATATAACACTAAAATAAATTTTCAAATTGGACCAGTAGTTCCTGATATTACCCCCTACAACGTCACAAACAAACTTCATCTCTTTATAATACTGGTATAGGAGTATAGATTGCAAGAAACCTGCAACAAACTCACAAAAATCTATAAGTACAGACGAAAAGTACATTAGATTTACATTATTATTAAACGTATAGATGATTAATAATTCTTTTACTAATATTTGAGTAAGGCGGTTAGCAAATACATAACACCTTTCCATATTGATTGGCAACATTAGAAAGAACTTAGAGGCAAACTGCTAAACTTGGCGTGTCGTCCAAATATTTGGATTTTCATTATTTGCTATCCAATTCAGGATGTGTACTCTTTACATGCAATCGAATTAGAATGTTACATCATTAATTCGCGTTGACATAACTAACCTATGACCTCACTATTGGTATATTATATATTTATATTGGTATGAATAATTCAGGGAAAAGATGTTTTTGGTGACTAAAAGAACTCCAAAATTTCCGATAATATGGAGGAGTTGTTGAGGCGTGTATGCTTGGTACACATATACGTTTCAACAACTTATCTATATATTAATATGTGAAGCAAAAAAATTGTACCTCTTTTTAACCTATTTGCCATGGAGGGGGTAGTCGACTTACTGGGCTGCATAAGCGCATCGATGTATCACGAGATAGTTGCCTACGAGAATAGAGGCGCTAGCCTGGACTTCTTGTTACACGAAAAGTCTCCAGGTAAAAACCCTACCTACAACACAGGGAAACTAACTTTCGACCTCGGGTACGTCGAACCAAGCGGAGCCGAACGCTTACAGGCAAAATTAACAGCCGAACGAGCAGAGGCCACAAAAACATCTGGAGAAGGTGAACCACAAAAACGACCATCTTCAGAAATAACACAGATGATCATGTCTCTATCTCATAAGTATACAGATAATAAACAGCAGGAAGCAATAGACTGTCTTCGGAGGAGAGCTCCAAAGGCCGAATTCAAACCACAGCCACAGAAAACCAGAGCGGACATGGGGCAAGTCATCCCACCCATCCAAATTCCTGTCACAAAACCACTCGATCACATGGAAAATGCTATACTCGAATTCAAAGCCATACTCGAAGCCACGATTAAAGTCAACACACTTAAGTGTACACAAATCCTAGAGGCCCACCATCTGGGAATCGTGGCCTTGAGAGATGCTAGATTAGAGGAAGCAGAGGAGGCTATCTACAACAACGACTCTGCCCAAGTCATAGCAGGAGTAATGACGGGCAGCTACATGACCGCTTATAATTCCACCAGTGGTTTCGTACTAAGGAAAGAGAGCGAGACACGGGAAGCACCTCAGCCTCAGATGTTCGAAGCGCCCCCAGAGGATCCAATAGTAGTAGTCGCTCGGTGCACAAGAATCATGCTGGAGGAAAAAATACTCGATAGGGTAAAAACTATCTCGAGGGTTCTAAATCCAGCAATGGTGGAAAGCACTAAAACGACTCCTAAGATCAGATGGACGAACGGGGTCCCTGGCTGTGGAAAGACTACGTGGTTGATTAAAAACTTCGATGTGGAGAGAGACGCTGTAGCGACTACCACTACCGAAGCGGCAAAAGACCTACAGGAGAAACTGGTGTAGACAAACGGTAAAAAAGCAGAAAAGCGTGCGCGCACCATGGCGTCCATATTGGTGAATGGTTTCAAAGAGCATGATAAACGTCCAAGGTTAATCGTGGATGAGTCTCATGAACCAATTCGGGGCAATCCTGACTGCGGGTCGGTTGGCGGAAGCAAGCGAAATTCTCCTCATCGGAGATATCAACCAACTACCCTACATCAACCGGGAAAACTTATTTCGGATGGCATATACCAAACCAACGGCCGTAGCCGGTATTGACAAAGAGCTCACTTGTACTTACAGAAACCCGATGGACGTAGCCTATGCACTGAGTTAAGTATACGACGGTATATATTCACCGAAATCGATAGTAAGATCTCTGAGCATCAGGGGCTATCAGGGCGATCAAATACCCTCACACACTCCCGATACTCTCTTCCTGGTACACACACAGGAGGAGAAAAAAGCCCTGATAAAAAAGGGCTACGGGGTAGGGGAAGGATCGCGCGTTCTGACAGTTCATGAATCCCAGGGACTGACCTTCAAATCGGTGGTGATCCTGCAAACAAAGAGCAGAAGGGTACAAATCCACGATAGCGTTTACCATGCTATAGTGGCAATATCTAGGCACACCGACACCTGTGTCTACTATACAGACGTGACTGACGACGCGATAAGTAGGTTCATTCGTCGGGCCGTGGACGCTCCGGCACGGGATATTGTGCTATAAAAACAATAACGTCATAAACCAAAAAAAGCTAATAATAATTAAACAGTGAATATTTAATAAATTACTAATAATAATAACATATATATATATATGCTCAAGGATACGATTTTTACGTATACAAAATATTACATATAAGCAAAAAAAAGGTGCGGACCAAGAGTCTGCAGAATAGAACAAACTAAAAAAAAAAACCTCTTTGCCGTGAACGGGTGAACTTGAAATTTGGCATAGTTAGAATTTATATGCCGGAGAAGTGCAGAAAGCTATTTATTTTATATAAAATGCTTTAGAAGTACATTAAATTAATTAACACCTGTATTAGTGAAAAACCATAAAGATTTAAGCGCCATACAAACGAAAATAGACCGTATGATGAAAAGGTTAGCAAACAGTTTGGCAGTATAAGGTTTAAAAAAATACTGGATTTATTACAAGATTTGAATAATTATAAATGATGTAATGTAAAATTCCAATTATTATGCAAAATATATTATTACATTATTATTTAATTTTTAAGAACTATTTTTTGTACTAAACCACAAAATGTCCAACTTAGCTATTGTATTTATACTTTTAGGTTAGAAAAAATATTTTACATTAAATACTGAACTAAATATACATTAAACTATTACAATATGAATATATCAAACTAAATATTGAATAATTTAGACAAATGAATATGGTAACAATAGTTTTTAGCCAATTAACTTTACTATTATTCTCTCTCCTTATTTCATACTAGCTGACCCGTGCAACTTCGTCTGCACCAAATTGGTTATCACTGGTTTCCATTGTATTTTTAAACGCGAAAAAATTGAATAAAACTGATACCCGATTACAGCCACAACTACCGTTTCCAATTGTGAATCCAAACTATCCACGGATTCACTGAAACATATACCCAGATTACATGTAATTTTTTTTAAATAAGCCTAGTACCCGTTCGTAGCACCATCAAACACTCCGTTGTTTGTAGTCCGGTGAAGCTGTTAAGACCTTGCTCGGTCAATAGCGTAGTCATTTCGAAGAAAAAAAAACATCTACCAGGATCAATTAAGATAAAAACTAACCTACACAAAACTAAATAAACATCTCTACCACTTACTTTATCATAACTATTCTCAACTTGTATTAAAACCTTTTTATACTCCATTGTATTAAAGAAAAATATATGAACACCGTATCGAAGCGTCAAACATCGCGGCGAAGCGTCGTCAACTGTCACTTGCTTGAAACTATTGTCTAAGAGTTATAAACTGTTTCGAAAACGTATTTTAAATTTATTTCCAATTTATTTTTATAAATAATCTCTGTACCACTCACAACATAGTACCTATCACTTTTTGGTAATTTATCCATGTTGATATGTTTCTATTATAGATTATTCTAAATTGTTACACTAAATATTTGGCATTAAATTTATATCGTGTATTTGTCACACTTGATATTGGCGAAAATACCTACATAGGTAGAGGCCATACCGGAAAGAATCAATTAAACCAGTTTTATATATTATATTCATCCGAACAACGGGCTATCTGGCTGCCGGTAAGAGTTGCGTTTATTTGTGTATATCGTACCTTTATAGACAAAAATGTTGATTTTTAAAATTTAGGATGTATTTTTCACTAACTTTGAAACGTTATTAAAATGGAATTATTATTGAAAGACATTTATGGTATTGACAATAAAGTGCTTGATGCTATTTTTTGGAAATAAAAATAAAAGTAATCTTAATCCATGCTAGAATAGCAGTAATTTTATTATTATTATATTTAGATATAAATAAGTACAAATTTTATCCTCCACACTAATTCAGTTATTACTCAATATTTAGACCGATTTATTGCTATAAAAATAATATGTGTATAGAATATAGCTATAGGTATAGTTTAGTGCAGTACTACTGGCTGCACGATAAAGATAGCGATAATTGTGGCAGCGTATGTTATCGACGCATTTTTTTTTCGAAATGTATACGCTGTTGACCTGGAAAGGTCTTTACAGCTTCATCGAACTATTGAGGCGAGCGCTGAAAGCACTCAACCGACTTGGAATGTTTGGGCGACCAACTTAAGTGTGCACGGCACACCTAGGCTTGGGCTGTTGCCTGTTTTGTGCAAAAATCGCGACCTATCTGAGCTAACCTAAGCTAATCTATCTAGATATACGTATATAAGTTATTAAAACATGCATGTGTACCGGGCATGTGTGCCTCAACAACTCCTGTATGTATTTTGTATCGGAAAAATTTCGCTTAACTATATAAGATAGGATAGGATGGAGAAAAATAAGGGTAGAACTCTTTGTCGTCTATTTCTCTGAAAAAGAAAAACAGCCTATAAGCGTGTAGGCGTGCACGTGTGTATAGGTGATGTGAGTGATGTTGTAGCATTGATGTAAAGTTTTGTGGCACTGTATCGCGTGAGCAGAGTACTCAAGGGCTCCCCGCCGAGGGAACGGACTTAGGTTTCAGCCGTTGCCGAGCGGGGCCTAATCTGGTGTGTGGGAGCAAAGTTTATCCCCAGACCACGGCGGCGTGATCTGTGGTTATGCGGGCGTGAACGTGAACACGCTTTGTTTGAAGAGATAGGCTGGTACTGATCTTTCGCTGACGTGATTGAATCAGGAGGGTCGGTAAAATGTGTCGCGGTCGTCTTCTATACTGCGCAGCGTTGGGTACGGGTTCATAGTTCGCGGCGGATACCACTAAAGGGCTGGGATTAACTATATAAGATAGGATAGGATGGAGAAAAATAAGGGTAGAACTCTTTGTCGTCTATTTCTCTGAAAAAGAAAAACAGCCTATAAGCGTGTAGGCGTGCACGTGTGTATAGGTGATGTGTGTGATGTTGTAGCATTGATGTAGAGTTTTGTGGCACTGTATCGCGTGAGCAGATTACTCAAGGGCTCCCCGCCGAGGGAACGGACTTAGGTTTCAGCCGTTGCCGAGCGGGGCCTAATCTGGTGTGCGGGAGTAAAGTTTATCCCCAGACCACGGCGGCGTGATGTGTGGTTATGCGGGCGTGGACGTGAACACGCTTTGTTTGAAGAGATAGGCTGGTACTGATCTTTCGCTGACGTGATTGAATCAGGAGGGTCGGTAAAATGTGTCGCGGTCGACTTCTGTACTGCGCAGCGTTGGGTACGGGTTCATAGTTCGTAGCGGATACCACTAAAGGGCTGGGATGATTCGCGACTTATTCGAAATAACTACGTGTGAGTGATTTTATATACGCCCAGACAGAAGGCATCTCCAGGTCCCCGTGGAGATCCTTATTCCGGACGTACCATGGGGCACCGGTGATTTTACGTAGGGCTCGGTTCTGGAGAACCTGCAACTTTTGAATACGATTTTGCGCATGTGCAAAGACCGAACAACTGTACGTCATAATCGGACGGATGCAAGTTTTATATAAAGTGAGTTTATGTCTGGGGGATATTTTACTCTTATGACAAAGCAAACGATAGAGACGACCCAAGATCATAACGGCTTTGTTTCGCACTCTATGTGTGTGAATCGAAATTTAACTGGGGTGGTTTTATGGGGTGTAAGGGGTGTCGAATAACACCATTAGAAATGAGACACTCAAGCCAACCTCACCTGCACGTGGTGCACCCTGCTGAACAACGAACGAGGCAATGGCGAATGCGGGGTGGTAGGGTTTTAAAATCTGACTGGGTCGCAACCACCATGTATATGGCGAAAAAGCCCGTCATAGTGATACGCTTCTGCGCGTCGCGTTCCGGGATCAGCCTGTGCATATCCAGCTACCGGGCAACTTTCGTCTCGGTACAGGTATCAGTGTGATTCTCCAACGGCTCACCTCCTAAGGGAGCTGCATTGACTCGGCGGCCAGGGAGACTCGTAGAAACGGTTGTTCCGCTGGCCGCCCGCGGTATAGTACAGAGGCCCAATCATGAATAACCACCATGAGAGGCTGCCTCACCATGCCGCGCATAATCTTGGGTAGGTTCGTCGTGCCGGTTGGTGACCGGATTTGGGGTCCCGGCGACCTATTCCGAGGGGGTACGGGGGCCCTTCCGTCCGCCGGGTCAGTGCAATTCTTGCAGGAATTAGTGAGTCGGTGACAAACATTGAGTACCTTTGGGCTAGGATGAAGGTTGCTCGCTCTTCACGTTTTCATCCTTCAAAAAATCATGACAGCGCAAACAACAGATCAAGGTTCAACAGCGGTGCACAACCCCTACGCCGCTTTTACGATGGAGTTCTGTAACATCCGTGGACTCCATTCTAACTTAAATGCCGTCCATCAACATCTCGAGACGGTTCAGCCTGCAATGTTCGTCTTGACCGAAACACAGATTCGTCGTCCGGCCAACACATCTTATTTGCACTATCCCGGCTACCAGCTTGAGGAGAACTTTCAAGCTAAAGCCGGTGTATGTGTGTATGTACGGTCGGAGGTGTGTTATCGTCGTTTGCGCTGCATGGAGGATCCATCCTTTTCCATCCTTTGGCTACACGTGGACCTGGGCACTCAAAGTCGTATCTACGTGTGCCTCTATAGATACCACGATGGGGATGCTGAGACTACTCGGCTCTTTGAATACATGAGTAAGGCAATAGACGACGCACAAGAGCAGTTTCCTACTGCGGAATTGGTAGTCCTAGGGGACTTTAACGCACACCACGAAATGTGGTTGGGTTCCTCTAGGACGGACCATGCAGGACGAACTGCCCATGCATTCGCCTTAACACATGACCTGACTCAACTAGTAATCCAGCACACCCGGATTCCTGATATCACAGGTCATGCGCCCTCTTTACTGGACCTTCTATTGACGAGCCATCCAACTGGGTATGATGTGTCGGTTAATGCTCCTTTGGGCACATCGGATCACTGCCTTGTTGTATCATCTGTGCCACGCGCTCAACCTCCACCCGCAATAAGAATTAAGCGAAAAGTTTGGCACTACTCGTCAGCAGATTGGGACGGGATGCGGGATTATTTCGCTTCTATTCCATGGAAGCGACGCTGTTTCGACGGGAAAGATCCTTCAGCGATTGCCGATGCGATTGCCGACGAGATCGGAATGGCAATGGAGTATTATATTCCTTCCTCTGAGATCGTTGGTAAACGCGGGGGACGCCCTTGGTACAATCGCGAATGTGCTGATGCTGTCAGTAAGAAGCAAGCCACATACCGTGATTGGATCAAGGGTCGCGCTAACAAGGATCCTAATATCAACACCCTCAAAACAGCCTATAATTCTGCTACCAAAGCTTGTGAGAGGGCCTATAATAGAGCGGATGCCCAACGCATTGCACGCTTAGGTCATGAACTCGTAAGTCATCCGACTAACAGTCGAACCTACTGGAGTCTGGCCAAAGCTGTGCAAGCCAATTTTTGTCGGTCAACGTTGCCGCCACTGAGGTACTCTGACGGGACACTGGCCTACGAGCCGCAAGAGAAAGCGACACTATTAGGCAATCTCTTTGCGACGAATTCCTGGCTCGATGATCGTAACACGCAACCACCTACTATTCCAAACTGCGGTGTCACTATGCCGGAATTACGATTCAGGCAACGTGACGTATTAAAAGAACTACGATCACTCGATGTTCGAAAGGCTAGCGGTCCGGATGATATCCCAGCGGTTGTTATAAAAAAATGTGCAGCCGAGTTAGCTCCAATACTTACGCGCTTATACCGATTGTCTTACGTTTCTGGTGTCGTGCCTCGAGCTTGGAAAGAAGCCAATGTTCAACCGATTCCCAAGAAGGGGGATCGGTCAGATCCTAACAACTACCGTCCAATTGCCGTAACCTCAGTGCTGTGCAAGATCATGGAGCGGATCATTAACACCCAGCTTGTCCGCTATCTGGAAGATCACTCGCTAATTAGCGATCGGCAGTATGGTTTTCGCCAAAACCGATCAACGGGTGATCTTCTAGCTTATGTGTTGCACCGCTGGGGGGAGGCAATTGACAAGCACGGTGAGGCCTTGGCGATCAGTCTCGATATTGCCAAGGCCTTCGATAGGGTCTGGCACCGTGGTCTTCTTTCGAAGCTTCCGGCGTATGGACTCCCTGACAACCTATGCAAATGGATTTCTGGCTTTCTGCATGAGCGCAGAATTCGTGTCCTTGTCGAAGGACATGATTCGCAGCTCATGTCAGTAAATGCTGGAGTTCCACAAGGTTCTGTACTTTCACCTACTCTGTTTCTTCTGCATATCAATGATATGTTGCCTTTAGGCCATATTCATTGCTATGCAGCCGATAGTACCATCCACAAGTTATATTACAGCAAGCCTTCTTGCAGTCAGGGAGAAACAGAAAAGAGACGGCAGGAACTAGTCACTGAACTTGACCAATCTTTGCTTCACTTATCAAATTGGGGAACAAGTAATTTGGTTGAGTTCAATGCCAACAAGACACAGGTATGCGCGTTTACCTGCAAAAGATCCCCATTCACCCCCCTTCCAACTCTTCAGAACGTCTCGCTCGCAATGCGAGACAGTCTCAATATCTTAGGCGTAGATATTCGCAGCGACCTCAATCCCAGGGATTATATCCAGAGCGTGATCTCCACTGCGTCTCGGAGACTCGGTATCCTGAACAGGGTGCGACGGTTTTTCACGCCTGAACAACTATATCTTCTTTATAAGGCACAAGTTCGGCCCTGCGTGGAATACTGCTCGCACCTCTGGGACGGTTCGGCAAAGTACCTTTTGGATACCCTGGACAGGTTGCAGAGACGGGCTGTCCGCATAGTCAATGATACAGACGTTACAGAATCTATAGAGCCGCTTCAGTTGCGCAGAGACATTGCCTCACTGAGCGTGTTCTACCGTCTGTATCATGGCGAGTGTTCTGATGAGCTATTCAAACTTATCCCTTCCTCTCCTTTTCATAACCGTACCACTCGCGCTGGTCTTCGGAGCCACAGTTTTACGGTGAATCCTATCTGGGCACGAACTAAAAAGTTCGCTACGTCCTATCTTTGCCGTACCGTGAAGCTGTGAAACAATCTCCCGGCCAGTGTGTTTCCTCCTTCCTATGACATGGGGTCCTTCAAGCGCAACGTGAAGAGACACTTACGCAGGCCGGCATGACAGCGGTGACCAGCGATGGATAGTATGTCTCTCGGTGGTCGCCACTGTTTTTGGATTGTACTATGCTTACCATCAGGCATTGTACAGTCACTTTGCCGAGCTACAATAAAAAAAAAAAAAACTGTTTATCTAAAGTGACGCCGAGATATTTCACCTCGCCGGCCCAAGGTATTTCGGTTTCGTATAGCCTGATAATCGACGCATATATTTAAGATGGCGGTAATCCCAAATCATACATTTACGTTTATTGTTGTTTTATTGTATATGGTGAAATCTTAATATCAATAATGTTTAATAAAATGAATTTGTTCTTTGCTAAAAAAAATAATTGGTTTGAAATTTATCATTTTTATTTATTAATTATATCAGCGGGTGTATATATATGATTGTTTATAGAAAAATATGTCTGACTGTGATAAATTCATGCTTTTAAATGTGTTTAAAAGTTACTGAAAAAAAATGTTCCTAAACCTATTCATAAATCAAAATTAATTAAATCAAAATGCGTATTAAAAATACAACGTTAACCGGCTACCAAGTGTCCTTTCGGGCTAATACCAACTTCTCACAGAAAACCGACGAGAAATAACAGTGCTTGCATCGTAGTGTTTCGTTTGGTCAGTAAGAGCGCCGGAGGCTCACCTCTCTTCTCCTTTTCTCCTTAGCCTTCCCTTACCCTCCTCCAATATACAGGTTGGGAACGCATTTACGACACCCCGGTGTTGCTCGTGTCTATAAAGGGTGGTGGTCACTTAACTTCACGTGACCCACCTGTTCGTTTGCCTCCTATGATACAAAAAATATATATTGATATATTAAAGAACCAGGTATTTTAAAATTCTTGTTCTTTCAACGTTGCCGGCTCTTGTACTAAGGTGTCGCAAAAAATGTCTAGTTACGTTAACTACAAATTTTTGTTTTTCGTTATCCTGGAGAACCCCTTGCGTTTTATGGGACAAAAAGTATCCTGGATGTAGCCTTGTAATATCAGTTATCACTGTGTTAAATTTCGTTAAAAATGGCTTAGTACTTTCAGAGTAATACGGGCTTAGATTCTAGACTTTAATCCTGAATCCTGGAGAACTCTTTGCGTTTTATGGGATAAAAAGTACATTTGATGTAATCTCGTTATATTAGGTATCACTATGTCAAGTTTCGTCAAGATTGGTTCAGTACTTTCAGAGTGATGCGTGTGCATAGGGACAGACAGACAGACAGACAGACAGACAGAAAGACAGAAAGACAGACAGACAGACAGACAAAAATTGTAAAAAGATTATTTTTGGCTTCTATATCGATAACATAGTCTACCCTGAGTAAAATTTTCAAAAAATATTTAATGTACAGATTTCGACTTGTTACAGTTTTATTATAGTATATAGATAAAACTTATTTCAAGAAAATATACAATATTTTATCGATCATAAGAAAAATAAACGAAATATACTTTAAATTAGATATAATTTTTATGAAAATAATATCAAATACATGATAATATAAAAACCATATATAATCTGAATATAATTAAATATATTATTGTGACCATAGATTTATAGACTCATATGGTATATGTACTAAATGTCTTTGCCGATGGCGGGAAATTTAAATTTTTTTAAAAAAGCGCGCAGGGCCAATCTGTCCCAAAGCTAGTATCCAGGTTAAAATATGCACTACACACTCTACTACTCGAATTTTACACAACACATACACACATGTAAATAAAAAAGACATTTTGACAGCCGTCAATAATTAGAAACTTCAAAAAAAGTTGTGAAGGAGATTGCTATGCTCGACTATATGTATTTTTTAACTCTTACGTTCCAATTACCATTTTTCATCCTACATTCAACAATGATATTATATAATATAACAGTTATTGTAATGTTTATAATTTTTTTTTGGTGAACTCATTTCAAATGATGAACTTATAAAAAAATGAGTCAAATAATACTTTGTATAATCAAAATAAGAATTTTGTTCACAAAAGTAATCCATGACTTAGACTTCCGCGGTTACAATTCAACCTCATGTATCAACAAAAAAGAATTTATTTTCAAAAGCTAGTGGTAGTATTAAAAACGTCTGGCTTGGATTCACCATTTGATTGTGTCGTGCATCCATTACTTTTCCAAACAATGATATTGGGCATAACACTATTTCTCATAATGAGCAGACTACATTTAATTCAATATCACCCAGAAATACCACCCACCCATAGTGTCGTGTAAAATTAATTTAAAATTGTGTCACTGGTTGCGATAAATTACTTCATTTTCGTAAAGTTATGTTTGCTTAAAATTTGAGAGCTTTACCACGTGGTTTTTGTTTCAAATTTATATCTAATTTCAATTTTCATTTACACATATATATATTTTCTTATGTTTATATAATTAAAAATTGGCAAATGGCAAATAACTGAGTAGCGATGATGAGAACCTTTGATTATAGAAATATAATACCCTTTGACAAAAGAACCCTAATAAAGTACAAACTTTGAAAAATCAAATAACTATGGTCGAATCTCGACCATTGGGCGTCCACTATTTGCATTAATTAGGCAATGGGAAATTCTATTTCCCAACGTCAAATATCACATAATGGAAAATAAAGTATAATGAATTTTTTCAAGAAAGAATTGAGCCTTCACGGGACGCCTGGCATATATAAAACACATATGTAACGTACTGTATATAATGTAGATATGTGAGCTCAGTGCGGCAAGAAAGATTGCGCACAGTCGCTTGCGCATGAGATCGCGTCGCCACGTCTCGCCACGCCAACAACCAGGTTTACCCTCGCCTGTAGATGATTCACGCCAAAAAATACATGAATCTTGCTAAATACAGAAAAGTTTTATCTGTACTAATATTATAAAACTGAAGAGTTTGTTTGTTTGTTTGTTTGGTTGAACGCGCTAATCTCAAGAACTACCGGTCCGGTTTGAAAGTTTCTTTTAGTGTTAGATAGCTTATTTATCGAGGATGGCTATAGGCTACATATCATCACGTTAAAACCAATAGGAGCTGAGCACTAATGAATAATGTCTCAAAATCGGGCTATTTTGGAAGCTTCCGCTGCGTGTTATGTCAGTAGTACCTGGGCGACCGAGCCTAGCTCGGTTCTTTAAAAAACATTTTTAAATTAAAATAAACTTGTTAGGTTTGCCTTATAATATGGACATTTTGTCAAAAAAAAAAAAAAATTAAAAAAATATATCTCTTCTGCTGTCACTTGGATTCGAACTGGGGTTAAACGGATTTTCGAAGCAACCGATTTCCATCTTAGTTATTTTTGTTTTGACAGCGCCGGCGAAATTTACCTTTATATTCTAGCTATATTTTTTCATTGTCTGAAAACTCGGTTAAAACAGTTTTTCTATTAATAAAAATGTACCTAGACCGATTTATCGTCCACGAAACTACCTACATAGTAAGTTTCACGGAAATAGATGACTCCGTTTCCGAGATCCTGAATATATACAAATAGAAAAATATACAAGAATTGCTCGTTTAAAGGTATTAGAATGCATTGCCATGGTAATGCAATAACATTCTATCGCAAATATTTTCATGGTTTATTTTGTGTTCCTATTCAAAAAGTTTATTCTACGTTAGTTTTGTTTCCGATTTCTAATTCTACGTGTTACGTTTATATCGCAAACATTTCTAAAGTTTATTTTGTGTTGCTATTCAAAAAGTTTACTAGTAATAATATTCGTCCAATAAGACAGTCGAAGGAATTAATCCATACTGCCAATTCTGAAGTTGTCAATATAGTTAGTTTTCTTCTATGTCCAAAATAATGTAAAGGTATAAGAGCCAAATACTCTATATAATATTTTGTAAATTTTAACTGCTTAATTTTCAAGACCACAGAATTCATGCTTCGTGGTATTATTTTTCTTTCATTTCGCTTGTGCACAATAAACGAACTATATTACATAAAACGTCAGCAACTTAACACAATATAGAGACAACACAAGATTATGAATAAAATATAATATCTACTACATGACAGACTAAAATCCCGCCAAAATCTCCTCAAAAACTTTATTTCTACGTTAGTTTTGTTCCCATTTTTTGATTTGTGATATTATTACGTGCAATAAAAGTAAAGTGAGTGTATTTTATATTGGGAATATATGTGATGCTACAAATATCAACATTTTTTTTAACCTATCGATATGTCTGTTTTTTATTTGTTCCGGGTAATCTCCGAAACAGCTAAACCTATTTGAACGGGAATTTTACGGGCAAATAAGTAACTAATTATCTGTTTTATTTTAAGGTAGCAGGTTCAGCAGACATTGCCCACCCTGATAATAAGACAAACTATAGCTATACCTTGTCCAAGAATATTTTTATATATTAGTGAAAACGACATGAAGAGGCGTTCTGTAGTTTTTGATCTTATCGCGATCAGATATATAGACAGACGTGGAACAGAACTTTGTTTTACACTATGTAGTGATGAACTGTTATCCGTGCATTCGTCCGTGTGAAATTAATCAAAAAGATAAATCCCATCCCATTCGATACACTATTAGTATTCACATATATAATATACACGTTACCTGTTACAGTAGATGATGTGCGTGTGATACTTACAAATATTTTTAAAAGAGTATTATTGTAATTTACACTGGATGTGTGATCACAATTTTAAATTTATTTAATATATAAAAAAAACGCGTGCGAAGCCGCGGGTAACAGCTAGTTTTAAAATAAAATATTTCCTTAAGATACCAACATATTCTCCGAATATATGAATCGTTTTTCTCTATTTCTGTGTTGGTTCATCTTATAGCGATTTAAATATATAAGTTAAATTAGTTCTAAAGTCGTTTGTCAAACATTTTGGCCATTAAACGACAAGTTATTATTATAAAATAAAAATAAAATATACTCATGATTTTAAATAAGATTTTTTTATGATGACAAACAACAACCATAACTCAATAGCTTAAACGAGTACATAAACGGGAAATAAACTTCGAAGTATTCGGACCTTGAAGGGCCATTATAAGAATTCTATACACATAGGGCCGAAGCACCGTTTCCAATTGAATACACATTTAAACTTGAACTCTATTACAGGTTACAAAAAGTCGTATATAACTAGTTAACGAAAATCTCAGAAGCCGAAAATCCCATCTATCATAATTTGTGACCATTTAATCTATGACATTCGAATTTCGAACGTCGAATATTTCATATTTAGAACGCGCGTTGCAACATAACAGGGGCACTCGTGTAGAAATACCTATACGAACTCCTTTTAATAAGTATCGTTTTTCCGGTTACATAGTGATTGAATAAAGTAATCATAGGCCAGTATTATGTTTTATTTATCAAAAAATATATTTCTTTTTTGAAGCGGGGATATCACTTATAGATACACCACACCTCCGAAGAGTGAGTGGGTTATGTGCGACTTGCACGGACTATAACCCCACGGTATACGTCTGCCGCTATAGTTGGAGCGACAGGAAATCTCTACAGTAGCAAATGCCGCCGCCAGGCCCCGTCTTATCGCGTGTACATACCGACCATTGCCTCCATCCGCCGGACTTGTGCAATGGGAAGAGGGGTCTGCGACCCTTCGTCCCTAGGAACGGCTATGGTGGTGAAAGGAGGTGGAAAAACTGCCACCTCCTCCTGCCGGTCCTCCGTTGCCGGAGACGACCGCTTCGATGCACTCTCCATCGCCTTTTTTTGCAAGATGGCCTCTTCGCAAAAGGAGGCTGCAATATTCCATGCACCCTCGTTGTCCCACCACCACAACCAGAGTGCGGCGTCGCTCCTCACACGCAGCACACTCATTGTGTACTGCGCGGTTTCCGGTTGAACCTCACACTCATGGCATACGGCAGTTGACTTCCTGCGTGCTATCCGGTGCAGGTACCAACCGAAGCACCTGTGCTCAATCAGCACCTGCACTCTGGAAAGATCGGGCAGACGACATCAATCGTGTATCGCCCGTAACGCGCGTCCGCCAGATCCTACCTCCACCTCACGAGCACCTCCTCTCGAGCATTTACTCTTCACTCCTCTATCACCCTGGGAGCTAGAGGCTTTTTTATCAATTTCTCAGCCGCCGTATACTAGTTCCCAGGGAACAGAGCCAGCGAGCACCATAGCTGCCGCCGAGGACACCGTCAGGTATCCTCGTATCACCCTCAGCGCCACGGTGCGCTGCGCACTTCGAACTTCGAACATTGGTGGCGCTGTAGGCGTCCACCCACATCGACGCCCCGTAGACGGTCATGGAGCGTACGACACACACATACGGGCGGTGCGGCGGCAGGCGGCACCCGGCCCTTTTGTGTTGGGAAGCAGTCATCCAAGCAGCACCACCATCCTGAATATGCGCGATCCGAGCCTCTTAAAATGGGGCTCGAACCGCCAGCGTCCGTCCAAGGCTCACCCAGATACTTCATATGGGTCCCGATCCTGATCCTGACGCGTTCCACATAAATGTGGGCTCCGGAAGTGGCCCTCGCCGAGGCCCGATATCAAATATACCTAGTGACATTAAGCTCGCGTAGTAGTGCACATATTAGAAAGCACAGTAAAGTGTTTTGTAGCAGTGATGTAAGGTTTTGTGTCATTGTATCGGGTGAGCAGCGTACTCAAGGGCTCCACGCCGAGGGAACGGACCTAGGCTTGAGCCGCTGCCGAGGGGGGGCCTAATCTACTGTGCGGGAGCGAAATTTACACCCATACTGCAGTAAAGTGTTTAATACTACGTTCATAATTAACATTTAAAAAACATAATAAAACAGTTAAAACTTCGTTCATCATTTAATGAATAAATAAAAGTATGGGAAGTCATACAATAATTAGTTTGATATTAACAGATTCGAACGTACAACGTCCAATTTAACAACCAAAAAACCCATTCCTACATGATAAATTTAGTAAACAATGATTCAGTTTAGAAACACGTCATGGGAATTACATATTAGTTTGAGACTATGTATTGAATGAAAGTGGTAGGAAAACCACGCCTCGACCGGCTAAGCTGACGTGTGTAGTTTTAATCATAGCAGAATATTATTATTGTTAATAAATAACTTATTGTCACATAAATAGACAAAGAAAATAGATTCATACTAGAAGTTAAGAACTTTTTACATAAATCCGTGTCGAGGGTTCCCGTTGCATTTTATTTAAAAAAAAAAAATGAATTAGCTATGGTTATGTTTCTATTTAAAGAATGAATTATGTGCTACGTTCGAAAATTTAAATACGAATTCAAATAAAGAACTTCACACGCCTTCAGAACGTGAGCAACACGCGGGAACGTTCTGTACCAACCTACGGGATACGTCACGGCCGATTATTTATAAACCCATTGAAAAAGTTTAAATACGTTCCATTTTTAATCTGTCACATCCGTGGGTTGAATTCTTCATGTTGCCGCCTTTTATAATGACAATTCTGTGCGTCCTTTCGGCGATTTTCGGTTTTAAGTAGTACTTCGGAGTCAGGATCTTGAAAAAAAAATGCAAAAGTATGTACGCACATACGGGTGTATTTTTTATAAGAGAAAATACCATAGCTTTGGACTTTGCAATTTAAATTCTCCTACAATATACAGTCAAGTAAAATCGAGAGCAAAATTAAATCTAATAAATCCAAGGTATGGAAATTTTCAACGAAAATGATACATTTATAATCTATAAAGATTATGCTATAACTATGTACATGAATACTCTATTTAAATAAAATAATTAACAATTAATATGGATTATAATACAGACCTTCTTGGAGTTTTTGAAATAATTTTTAATCTGTCATGTGATTGTTTATATCCATAATGTTACGTTATTTGAACTTATATTGTGTAACTTATATTGTGAACTTATAGCTGTGTAAATTATAATTAACCTAATTTAAAAAAGAGGTTACTAGTAAAATCATCTGAATGTATTAAATCAATTTACTTATCTACTTTTCTCTCGTACTTAAGTAGCGTCGTCATTAAAATTACAATAACTTTTGATAGGGTGAACCGATTTTAATGAAACCAAGACTAAATGTTACTCGAGGATATGCTTTATAATTTTCTTGAGGTTTTATCGTGAACGCAGTACTTTAGCAGTAATACGTGTTCATACAAAAATACATTTCTAAAAATGATTGAAATATATTTTGTTACTTGATCCTAAACATCTGCCACAATTTTTTTTTTTTTCAAAAAATCTAAAAGTACAGATAAGTAAGGTTTAAATTCTTCTTATATGTATAGACGAGTAACATTAGTGGCATCTTGCGTAATATAGCTTAGTTCTTGTACTTAAAAGTAATGTATGCAAACACCGCGTCGATGGTTCAGTTCGAATACTGACGGCTTACTGTGAAGTAGAATATCATATGTAGTTCGGTGAAGCTGTTAATACCTTGCAAGGTCAATAGCGTAGTCAGTTCGAGAAAAAAAATCATCCTGAAAATATACCATAGTTCCACTTTGTTTGTCATGTTGGAAATCTTTTGCCAAGTCACTATGGGTATGTTCAAGTCGCTGCATATGAGAGCTAGTCATAGAATTTAGAATTTACTGTATTCACTTTTTTTTTTCTCGAACTGACTACGCTATTGACCTAGCAAGGTCTTAACAGCTTGACCGGACTACTAAGGCGAGCGCTTAAGGCACTCAGCCGATTTTATATTGGCAACCAGCTCAAGGGTGCACGGCACACCTCGGCTTGGCTATTGCCCGTTGCATGCAAAAATCGCGACCTAACTTGGCAAACCTAGTTAACTATTCATATATGTTTGAGTTGTTGAAACGTATATGTGTACCAAGCATATCCGCCTCAACAACTCCTCCATGTATTTTTGTCGAAAAAATTGAGAATTTTTCAGTTCGAAAAGGGCAAAAAATTTACCAAAAATAACCCTTCCACCAAGATGTGTAGCGTGTAGGCGTGCACGTGTGTGGAGGTGATCGTGTAGTGTTATAGCAGTGATGTATGGGTTTGTCACCGTATCGCGCAAGTAACGCACTCAAGGGCTCCCTACCGAGGGATCGAACCTAGGCTTGAGCCGCTGCCGTGGGAGGCCTAATCGGGTGTGCGGGAGCGAAATTAACCCCCAGACCGCGGTGGGGCGCGATCTGTGGTTACGCGGACGTGGGCGTGAGCACGCTCTGTTACGAGGGACAGGCTGGTACTGATCGTGGCTGTATTCACCTTAGTACTGTATTTTAACATCGGTTGAGATCGATTCAAACCTGAATAAACCCGAGATGTAAAAAATACCGTATTAAAAATTGTGTTTTTTAATATAAGTAAAGTAAAAACTACTGGAAAATATGAAATATACAATACAGACACACACCCACATACGTACAAACGTATATAACTTACAATGCTTGAACCAGAGTAGAATTTTGATAAGGCAATGTACAAAGAGTAGATCGCAAACATAGGAAACACTGTATAATGTCTCCTATCTCATTCTCTCGCCTTAAATTCTATATATGTATATGTGTCTCTCTTTTATATCGTCTTTTCGTTTTGTGTCAAATCAAAACATGGATAAAAGTTTATCACTTCAATAATACTATGTTCATAAGAAAAGATGTTGGCAACCCAGTTAAAAAAAATGCATGAATTATGTAAATAATTAATAAATATCCTTTACAAAAGTTCAATAAACTTTTCGTTTACCGTCTGTCATTGTAAATTAAATTAATTAACCCGAGGTTTATCACTATACACGTATTTTTTCTACGATTTAATTAACTGAAATAGATAATACAAAATATTTTTACAGAGACGGTGCATTGACTTCGATGATAAAATACTGTGTACTCTGTGACGTTTCAAAACATAGGTCACGAGGAGCAGGTAGGAGTTTTTGGCGGGATTTTGGTCTGTCATGTAATGGGTTTTACATTTTATCCATAATCTTGTATTATTTGACTTAATACTTTGTAAAATTGGTGGTGTTTTATGTAATATAGTTCGGTTATTGTGCGTAAGTGAAGTGAATGTAAAATAATACCACGGACCAAGAATTCTGGAATGCCACAAAAATTCTTTCCAGGATTCTAACAAGGAAGCCACCATCTTGTTGGAACATTGAAATAATCACATGACATTTATCGTGTAAAATATGTTGTAATCTCGATTGATACAAAACATTGACACTGGCAAATGCTTCTGCAGAGCCAAAACAAGAAAAAGAAGAAGATGATCACATAGGAATTTCATTTATAATTTTTAGAAATGTCTAGCTGTTGGTCTTTTTGAACACACATCACTGCTAAAGTACAGCGTGCTCGACAAAACCTCTAAGAAGATAATAAAGCATATCTGCGAGTAACATTTAGCCTTGGTTTCATTAGAATCGGTTCATTCTATCAAAATTTATTGTAATTTTAATGACGACGCGACTTAGTACGAGAGAAAAGTAGTTAAGTAATTGGACTTAATACATTCAGATGACTTTTTAATCGCTGTTTTTGACAGTAGGTTTCACGCGAACGAAGTCACGGGCACAGCTAGTTTATAATATTAGTTAAGATATTAGAAAAAATCATGATCACATCATCTTACTCGTAATATACAAGGCGTAATAAAACGCTGACGTTCGGATACATGCGCAAGCGCATATGTAAAGTCATGTTTAATTCTGGCTCAATTACATATCAGTGGGCTGCCTAAATGCTTTGGTATATATGTAGGTGGTAGAGCCAAACTGAAGCTATTAATGGTTTCAGCATGAATGGGTCGACTCGCCCGGAGTACTACCACCACACACACACAGAAAACGGACGTGAAGTAACAGTGCTTGCATTGTTGCGTTTCGTTCGGTCAGTGAGAGCACCTCCTCCTCGACTTCCAAATTCCCTATTCCCCCTCAACAACTCCCCGCGACTCTCCTGGTGTTACTTGTGTCTATGGACAGTAGTGATCACATCAGGTGACTCACCTGTTTGTTGACCTCCTATTTTAAAGGGCCGGGAACGCATTCGTGACTCCTTTTGCGTTACAGGTGTCCACTGGCGGTGATGATCACTTACCATCAGGTACATGTTCGTTTGCCACCAATTGTATAAAAACATTCTTCATTGGTGTTGCGCTCCTATTGGTCCTAGCGTGATGATATATAGCCTTCCTCGATAAATGAGCTAATACCAAAAAATCTTTTCAAATCGGCCTAGAAATTCCTGAGATTAACGCGTTCATCCTACTAAACAAACAAACCCTCCAGCTTTATCATATTAGTATAGATTACGTGGTCATACTATAAATAAAAGAAATAAGAGATAATGAGTCTCTTTGTTAATACACCTATACGATACCAGGGCAAGAAGTTAGTTTAGAAAAAAGGTCGAGGCAGTCAGGAGTATTTCCTACAGAAGTGAAAATTGAAAATGGTATTTAAACCGTCTTTCATCACCAGTAAATATTACAAAATATTGAATCAAATAACACAAGGTTATGAATAAAATATAGAATACACTACATGACTTTCCACAATCCCGCCAAAAACTCAGTCATAGATAACGATTTTTTTTAAGCACCTAATCCCCCATAGATTATTGCTGCCAATGCCGAGTAGGTAATGATATTACAAGCTTCCCGCGGTTATACCAATGAACTAAGAAAATGGTGGCTGTCTTGTTAGAACTTTCTAGGGAGTTTTTGTGGCAAGTCAGAATACATGCTCCCGTGGTATTACTCCAGATTTACTTCACTCGTGCATAATAACCCAACTATATTACGTAAAACACCACCAATACCACACAATATAGAGCTAAGCAAATCAAAATTATGAATAAAATATAAAATCCATTTCATGACATTCCAAGATCCCGCCAAAAAAAAAAACGATGAATGGCTCTCTTAGTTTATACATAATCGACACTTATACCTTATCATATTAGGTATACATTTTTCTGTTCTTATTGACCTCCGTTTAACATTATGATTGGTGTGAGTTATTGAAATTAGAGTTCATACGCGACACGATGCTGTCCTTTACGAACTGGTTTGACAGCGCGACATTATTTCCCCAAGTATTTGCATTCGAATTTCGAATCACTCGTACGGCGCATGCTCGTTGCTATGAGCGTCGGCGGCCATATTTAAAAATACAATAGACACTATTTATTTCTATACGACCGCCTTGTTTCTTTCGTTTTAAAATAGATGAAACTAATGAATATTTATAAATTACTTAATAAATCTTATAACACTCAATTATATAAATATAAATAACTCGTATAAAAGATTTTGAGTATTTACGCTTTTTAAACAACAGTGAAACCTAGATATTGCTGTTTTTTTACGTAGATTATGTTGTTAATTAATTCAAGTAAGATTTTTTGGCAGGATCTCTTATGTAATAATTTTTAATTTGAAGTGAAACCTTTATTAGGCGCTACGTAAGCATGAAATGCCGTATTCCGTTTGCACGGCTTGCGTTAGACTAACGACCCTTAGTATAGAGGCCTGTGTATAAGGATATTTTGCAGTTCATCATACGATTGATCGATTAGTAGACTTAAAAGTTTATATAATTATTGCTCCACGTGCCGATCTCTAATTCTATACTAATATTATAAAGAGGTAAATTTTGTGAAGTTGTGTTTGTGGTGTTGTTAGTTTGTAGGGTGTAATCTCGCGACTACTGGTCCAATTTGAAAAATTCTTTCAGTGTTATATAGCTCATTTATCGAGGAAGGTTATAGGCTATATCACCACGTTAAGACCAATAGGGGCGGAGCACCAATGAAGAATGTTACAGAATAGGGGTTTTTTTCCCTCTTAAATGTTTGCACTGGGTGTTAGCGTTAGCCCAAAATAACTATTCCACGCGAACGAAGTCGCGAGCAGAGGCTAGTAATTAATATATATTATACCTTTAAATGAGCAATTCTTATATATTTTCATATATTCAGGATCTCGGAAAAAGTGTCATCTATTTCCGTGAAACTTAGTATGTAGGTAGTTTCGGGGACGATAAATCGATCTAGCTAAATTTTATTCATAGAAAACTTTTTCTAACTGAGACTTCAGGTAATGACAAAATATAGCTAGAACATAAAGTTGAATTTCGCCGCTGCTGTCAAAACAAAAATAGCTCAGGTGGAAATTGGTTGCTTTGAAAATGCATGTCACCACAGTTCAAATCCGAGTGTATATAATTATTTTTTTGTGAAAAATGATAATTTTGTAAGGCAAACCTAATAATTTATTTTAATTAAATGAATGATTTTATTTTTATAATTATAAGAGATTTTTTTTTTTTTGTGAAATAATGCTAGTTTTGTGCGGCAAACAATCATTTAAATTTAAAAAATGTTTTTAAAGAACCGAGCTAGGCTAGGTCGCCCAGGTATTGAAGATATAAAAGAGAACACATTTATTTCATTGTTGTGACTTTTCACTTCTGTGGGCAGTCCTTATGACTGTCTCGACTTTTTTATATGGAAAGATACCTAACGGATGCCCATCCCGTTTTACACCTGAGGATGGGTTATGCTCGATTCGCAAGAACTAAATTCTTACTCCTTTTGGCCGGTGAAGTAGGGGCTGCTTTACCGGCATTAAGTCTGTTCAACCAATAGGTCTTGGCTCCTCGTAAGGGTTCCCGATTGCAGCCTGACGGGTCAAGATGGTAGAGCCCCCTTGGCCAACCGGCACTAGGTCTGCTCAACCAACATATCTTGGCTTCTCGCATGGGTTCCAGATTTCAGTCTGACGGGTCAAGATACTAGAGCCCCCTAACTAACTGTGGGAGTCGCATCGGCACAATACGCCTACACGACCTAATTTACCAACGTTACCAACTAAACTGTAACATTTATATTCTTAAAATGAGTTCCTAATAACATTAATTAGCGATCTGTGCTCAAACGTAGGTAAAACCGCAGTACGATACGAGCTCTCTAATAATACGTGCTTTTATGAAGTTCTGGATAACGCAACTTAGATTACTAGTATGTTTTCATTTCGATCACGTTCCTAATCCTACGTCTATTTATAATACTTATACAAGTAATTTATTTAAGACTAGCAATCACCCGCGACTGTGTCTGCGCTTGTATTTACGTGTAACTATAAAGGTTTCTGCAAAATGGTGGCCTTCTTGTTAGAAATTTCCAGGGAGTTTTTGTGGCATCTCATAATAATATTAAAAATCTTGCCATGGATATTTTTATTATTTTTCTGTATATAAATATATGTATATAAATATGTGTATATATTAATAAAATAAACGAAATTCTGAGGTAATAAATATATAAGGATATATACAAATGAAACAAGAAACTCCTTTTTTGAAATCGTTTAAAAATAGCAAACACGCACGGAGACCACTTTAAAGTGGACACTTTAGCCAATAGGCGTAAAAGGTTAAAGGCGTTCCACATTTTACAAAAGATTCTAAAGCCTAACTGACACTGGTGGTGGGCAAACTCGTCATTCGAAGGAGCCAAATATGAACTAGCGGGTCCGAGGGACGCGCGCGGACGTTCTCCCGTTAATAAAAAATTTTGACAAATTATATACCTAAGCCTTCTTCATAAATCATTTTATCCACTGGAGAGGACCGGGTGAAAATCTGTTCAGTGAGTTTCTCGCGAACAGACAGACAGACGTGGCAGAGGACTTTGTTTTTTTTTTCACTTTATTTTTGGCAATCAATCTTTCAGATTATTACTGCCATTGTCGAGTAGTCAATAATATTGCAAGCGTCGTGCGATCATTTCAATATTAAGCGTCGTGTGAGTCAATATTCTAACAAGATGGTGGATCCCTTGTTAGAACCTTCCTGGGAGTTTTTGTGGCACCTCAGAATTTCATGCTCCGTGGTATTATTTTCCATTCACTTTACTTACGCACAATAAACTAACTATATTACGTAAAACACCACCAAATTTACAAAATATAGAGTCAAACAACACAAGATTATGAATAAAATATAAAATCCACTACATGACAGACCAAGATCCCGCCAAAAACTCGACTTTGTTTCTTAATATGTAATGACGAAATATCCATAAAAACTGAAATGATAAACCTCCTTTTTTGAAGTCGTTTCATAATAGCAAACACGCACGAGGGCCATTCTAAAGTGAACACTTTAATCAATAGCCGTAAAGTCTTCAAGGCTTTACACACCTGACAAAAGATATTAATGCCTAACTAACACTAGTGATGGGCAAACTCATAATCCAAAAGAGCCAAATACAACATTGAGGTTTATTTCAAAGAGCCATTTTGTGGAGTAAAAACTCCCAATATGTTTTTGATAGGATATAAATTTATAATTTCGCGTTATGACATGGTAGCAAGCGTGACCGTTCGTAGTGCGCTTGCGCGGCTTGCGTCAGACTCCCGACGCGTAGTATAGGAGCCTGTGTACATCTAAAATTGATATGTTGTATTGAAATTGTGTAACCCATTACGTTTCATGAATTAAACTATATAAAAAAGTATATAATTATTATTCGGAGTGACAATAGATATTGAAGGTAATAATGATAATTATGTTAACTTTTTTAACTTTTTTTTTATGTCTTATTGTAGGCAAACGGACATGCGGGTCACCTGTTGTTAAGCGATTACCGCCGTCCATAGACACTAGCAACTCCAGAGGAGTCGCAAGTGCGTTGCCAGCCTGTGTTTGTGAGAATGAAGAGATAGGGGGGAGGGGAAGAAAGAGGAGAAGGGAGGGGAGGGGAGATGGGTCTCCGGCGCTCTCACTGACCGAACGAAACGCAACAATGTAAGCACTGTTACTTCACGTCAGTTTTCTGTGAGAGTGTGGTGCTACCCCGGATGAGCCGACCTGTTCAGGCTGAAACCAATAATAGCTTCAGCGTGGCTCTTCCACTACAAAAAGTAGTACTTAACTACTACTAACTTAAGTTTTACATTAAGAGATACATTTTTGTCGATATAATTAGAATGAAAAGTACATTCTTGAGTAAAACATTTGCTGAATGTCGTCTTTGCGAGCTACTAGCGTTGCTACTGTTACTTTCTAAAAATGTGCCTCTCTTTCATAGTCTTACATTTAGGAAATGGTAAGCCGTCTCTTACACGGCAAGTTAAAAGATAATATTCCGTGCATATACTAAATGCTATGTGGAAGGGATACAACCAAGGAGTGAAAGAGCGTGTGGCCCGAGAGCTGCGATTTTTCGACAACGGCACTAGACAAATACTCCTTTTTAACCGACGAAAAAAACGGAGGAGGTTCTCAATTCGTCGCGTATTTTTTTTTTATGTATTATCACGCATAACTTTTTCCAATATAGTCCGATTTTAATAATTCTTTTTTTATTGGAAAGGGTATACTCCGAAATTGGTCCCATTTAAATTTGGGAAAAAAAAATCAACCCTAAGGGTATGAAAATCAAGAATGATTGATTATTCACGCACTGATTATGTCTATGACCGCGCATATCTTTATACAGAATAGTCCGAATTGAATTATTATTCTTTGATTTGAAAGAGTATACCCAGAAGTTATTCCCATATACATGTAAACATGAAAAAACCAATCCCAAGGGTAGGAAAACGGGGCATGATTTATAATTTAGCTTCTGAGTTGTGTATTACATTTACAGTATAGTACGATTTTGAAAATTCTTTTTTTATTGGAAAGGGTATTATACTCCGAAGTTGGTGCCATTTAAATTTGAGAAAAAAAATTTCAACCCTAAGGGTATGAAAATCGACAATGATTGATTATTCACGCATTGATTATATCTATGACCGCGCATACCTTTAGACAGAATAGTCCGAATTAAATTATTATCTTTTGATTCGAAAGAGTATACCCAGAAGTTGATCCCATATACATGTAAACATGAAAAAAGCAACCCCAAGGGTAGGAAAACCTGGCATGATTTATAATTCAGCTACTGAGTTGTGTATTACAAATAAATTAAGCTTGTAGTAATTAATAAGATCATAGCCACAAAAAATTATAAAATAAAAACTTTTTAACAAAAAATTAAACCGCCGAAAAAACTGAAAAGCAAAAAATAATAAACCTTTTACTTTATTCATCTTAATAACTAAGTTCATAAACTAATGTAAGTATACCTAAGAAATTTTGAGTCGGCGCCAAACAACCAATGAACAAAGATCACTAGATTACTTAAATTCACAAAAATAACCAAATTAAATTAAAAATGCAATGTGAAATCTCCAGCGGTAACGTGTGTGCCCGTTCGGGTTGCTTCGTAAGCGCTCGGCATGCAAGGAGTGTGTCACTCTGGACCGCCGTCACGCATCACGCTTTACGTAATTAATTAATTTGCTTGATTGGCGCCGACTTAAAATTTCCTAGGTATACTTACATTAGTTTAAGAACGTAGTTATTAAGATGAATAAAGTAAAAGGTTTATTATTTTTTGCTTTTCAGTTTTTTCGGCGGTTTAATTTCTTGTTAAAAAGTTTTTTATAAAGCTTTGGAAAACTGATAAGCCTATGCTTCGAATGAAAACACTACAACAGAACACATTAGTGGTCCTATTCTTGCCATAGTGTAAGCCACGACCTGTATATACATAAATACGCGGACGAAACAAAACACCTCAAGCAAATCAATCAAACTTTGGTGGCAATGAGATATAGTTGTGATTGTAATGATAGAATTCGCGTATACTTACTAAGTTCAATTGGGAAGGGAGACATCATAAGCACAGCTGAACCTCATAAATGTTCTTATAGTACCTGTAAGTGGTACCTATAGTACTGTATGTGGGCAAAAGATAGAACTGTGAATTCCAGGAGTCTAAAATCGGCAATACATCGTGAACTAGCATAGTGATTATACCCATACCTTCCTTTGCAAATAGGTCTATGGCTCTGCAGTGGGTATCTTACAAGCTGAAGATAATATATGGAATAGAGTAAGCTTATCTAAAACCCTATTTGAATACTATCTCTTTTCATACAGATCTTAACGGTTACGTGATGGTCCAGTTCATACCGTGTTCGAACCCTAGCGGCTGTCCAGGTGTCGCCGCAGGTGTAGGGGAGGCTGACCACAGACGGGAAGGTTTATATAGACCTGTAACGACTTGTGGTTGAGGATCAGTCCCCCCTTATAGAGTGTTCGCGGTGCCTGGGGTACGGTCATGGGAAGACATACTGCCAGGAGACGGTTTGCTGGAATTGCCATATGGCCAAAGCAGATACCACAAACCACAATGCTTTCCACATAGACTGCCCTGTGCGCAAGAAGTGGGATATGCTGGCGCGTCAGAATGTAGCTTACTGTTGAAGGACCCCTGGACTGGCCCCAAAAAACACGAAATAGGCTACCGAGCAAGATGGCCAAAAGACAAATCTTTGGATTAGACTGCATTCGTACGTCAAAGGAGAGCCGAACATCTGGCCAGCATAGCTGCAATATTGGAGAGGACCCAAAAGCTGACCCATACTATTCATGAAGAATAGGATAACTCAAACTAGGTAGACCCAAATCGTGAGCGAAATAGGAGAAGAGTAACAACAGCAAAACTGAAATAGAGGGAAGGATCTCTTCACCCGGATGCCGTTTTGATGTCAACTGAGGTTGGAGGGATCAGCTAGTTACTAAACAGAGCAAAGAAGAATCAATTGACAAGGATGCAGGCTAACCCAAACTGAGACCAATTGTCTACAAAATGCCGGAATGCTCGGTGCCCATAGAGTGCACTTGGCAAAATTTGACAACATAAAGTAACTGTTGTGAGACATCAAAATATAGATACAAATATTTATGGACATATGGATATGAATATATATATACATAAACATATAGTTACACAAAATTCAAATATAAATTAGAATTGTGAAATAAAGTAAAAACCCTTAACGAAATTTAACATGTTCCAAATCTAACGTAAAAAAGGATAAATAAATAGAATAAGTAACCAAAATGGAAACCCGTATTTGAGGACATAAATAAAACGACAAAATGAAACTAAAAAGGACACAATATAGAACGGAAAAGAGGAAAACTAAATAGAAAACTAATATAGATAAAACCAAGGGATACAAATTTAGCAAATAATATTGGAACATAAGTCCTCGTCAAAACGAGTCATATGTACCCAAACACAAGATAGCTGCTGTAAGCCGTTGAGGAGTTCCATTCTTCATTTTCATGATCAACTCAGGATTGATTAAATGATATTCTTATCATTACAACAGGTTGTTCCAAGTTTTCATTAAAATTAGCTTATGGGGAAGTTTATTTATTCATATAAGCTTTATTCATCCCTTTATTTTCAACCCTTATGGTTGGATTTCTTTTTAATTTCAAGAACACCATTCCCAGTTATCAAATTTCAAATAAAAGTGTTGAAATCGGTTTCAAGTACACGAAAATACGTAGACACAATCTGGGTGAAAATCAAATAAACGATATTTAACCCCTTAGGGGTTGAATATTTTATTCAAATTTATATGGGACCACCTTGGAGTATAGCCGAATCAAACAAAAAAAGAATCATTAAAATCGGTTCACAATTGACGGAGATATCGATTAACATACTTAAAAAGAAAAAAAATACATACAACCGAACATAGAACCTCCTCCTTTTTCGAAGTCGGTTAAAAATAAAACACCTTCTGTAACAAACAACGTAAGATGCAAAAATTCTCTGCCCATCCATGGTAGAGGAACCCTGTCGACTGGGAGGAACACCTCTCAGTCAAAAAAAAAAAACCCTAGCGGCTGAATCGGCGTTTTCGGTAAAGGAAGAATCGAAATAAAACCATAGCATGGTGGTAGGGCTTTTTCTAAATCCATTTGGCTAGCTACCACCCTCGAGTTGAACATCAGTCACCAAGCACCGCTTGGTATGTATAAAAGCCTTATTTTAGCATGGAGAAACCTCCTCATAGACTTGTCAAGTTCCCGGCGGAGGATCTGAACTGAGTCGAACTCTAATCGACTAAAAAACTCCACGACAACCTACGCCGCACTATAGGGGTGTCTTGGGGTTGCGTAAGTTTCACGACACCCCCGGCGGCAGGCATTTCCCACTCTACACCCGGTTGAGGAAGTCCAGTTGGAAGACTGCCTCATAGCCCGCCGAACCCGTGCAATGGGAGTCCAGGTGCCCCGACCCTTCACCCCAGGTTTCGGTCGGCAGAGGAAAGGCTAAGCTCCGCGGTTGATTTTTTACCGAGGTTATTCCTGATCCACCATATCCTTTTGGGGTGTAAGGGGTGTCGAGTAACATCTTAAGACTTGAGACACCCAAGCCAACCTCACCTGCACGTGGTGCACCCTGCTGAATAACGAACGAGGCAATGGCGAAAGCGGGGTGTTAGGGTTTTACAGCCCGACTGGGTCGCAACCACCATGCATATAGCGAAAAAGCCCGTCATAGTGACTCACTTCTGCGCGTCGCGTTTTGGGATTAGCCTGTGCATATCCAGTACCGGGTGACTTTCGTCATTATGGTCGGCATGACAGCAGCGACCGGCGATGGATAATCTGTCTCTCGGTGGTTGCCGATGTTTTTGGATTGTACTATGCTTAATGCATAGTGCAGTCACTATGCCGTGCTTCGATAAAAAAAAAAATCCTCCCCAAAGGCCTTTCCAGCCTGTAGCCCTACACCTAACAACCAACGTACTCGTAGTCTACTGACTTGCAAAAAAGTATTTTTTAAACCCGATGATCGCTCTAAATCCGCCAAAATAATATTGACCTTCGATTTCATTGAGTTTTTTAGCATTCATTTCCAAATAGCTTCAAAAGATTTAAGATTTTCTGTAATCACGGTATGAACTTGAAACTGGTGTATCATCTCTCCAGCGTTTAAGTTATTATTATCACAGGGAAATCCTATAAAAACTTAAGCCGACGTAACCTACTTTTTCGAAGATATGAATTTTGCACTCCTTCAAATTATTCAGTTTACTTCCTCCCCTCAAGATCTGAATACCATTTCCAGGCACCATTCGCTAGTTACAACAATGGTGTATAACAAGACACTCTAAGTTGATTAAAACTGGTAACAACAGATGATATTTAAATCTTGTCGAATAGTATAAAAGAATAGAAAGATAATTTCAAGGGTCCCCCGTACTCATCGCTAAGAAATTTGTAATCTAAGTCAATCATTTACATATATTTGCTGCGAATATTACCAGCTCACTGACATTTTACAATCAGTTGTGCATCATTTTTTAATATTATATCCACTTATAACACTGGTTATACCATATCGATGGAAAAAATGCAGAAAAACAAGACTTTCTGACTTATAAAAATAGACATAAATAAGACAAATTTGGTATAAGTCTCGGTTAAACTCGTAGCTATATGCAAAAACTATGAAATATATAATACGTAATCTTACGAGTTTCTATGGGAAAGATTAAGGCCAATACGGACCCTATAATTGAATAACTCTATTCGCCGCATAGATAATGCACTTTAGCGTAGGTACATAAATAAAAAAATATAGTTATCTTACCTTCAGGCTTCAAATACTGGTTTTCGATGCTCAAAGTGTTTAATTCGCAACAGAACGTACGGTACGTGGTGAAGTTTTGTTTTAACACTTTCTTCAATTAAATAATTGTATTCAATATTATTACAATGAGTAAACGTATTATATGGTTTTAAAATGGTAATGTAAAATGGTTTTAAATTGTAAAATTTTACTTCACGTGTTGTTCTATTACTATTGTAAAATTAAAATTAAAATCTAATTTACTGTAATACAATAAACTTATCCGTAATAAAAAATAATAACTTAAAATTAAAGTGCAAGCAACACAACCACTTCTATGGATGTCGCTCGAGCACTGTTTTTTTTAATCAATGGAATTGTAACTACACTAGTGCTCAAGTACGAAACTATAAAGTATCGATCAATTTATAAACAGTAGAGATGGTGTTGTATGTAGTTATCGACTTTAAATAAATATTGTACATTCTTACGTGGAGCTTTACAAACTTATTGCTAGGATAAAAAAAATCATTCTCATACTGTGGCCACCATTTTTTTTTAATTATGTATACTTCTTTCGGTGCGTTTGGGAAAAATGATGACAATATGAAGTAGGTTAATAATTATTTATCAACTTTTCGTGCGAATTTGTTACTACTTCAGTGTAGTTATTCAAATATATATTAACCTAGGGCATGTAACGTCTGTATTATTTAATTAGGTTCACTATTTATATGTTATTATGTTGTTGTGATCAAATTATTGTTTTACTATTTGTAAAAAATCCATAGATGAGCATACCTACTAATTGAGCTATTTTATATGTTATATCATTAATATGATATATTTTGTGTATTCGCTAGGAATACAATTCACTGAATAACTATTCCTCTATGCATCAAAATCAAATTAATACTTTATTCTATTTACGCCCCAAGAAGGCACGTATAAACATCTTTTTTTTTCTCGATCTGATTACCCTATTGACCTAGCAAGGTCTTAACAGCTTCACCGAACTAAAGAACATCATAACTATCATCAGTTTTCCAAAGTATCTTACAGCTACATTACATTTAGGTTATGGACGTTGACATTTGTGTTGATTAAAAAGATAATATAGGACACATATAATATATTGTGTAAGGAAATTGTCTTGTAGAATTAATGAAATCGATAACTTTTATATCGCTAGTTTTGAACTCTATTACCTAGTTACATTATCGGTGTTGTTCATTTATACCTTACAAACTTAAAACATTAAGTACAATTATTTTGTTCTCTTTTATATGTAACAGCAGTCATTTTATAAATTACATTGAATACAAGTAATTTTCTTATAAACAGAGAAATAAATCTGTTTCTATGTTTTTATCACTTGATAGAATGTCTCCCACTAATAGAGTACTATAATGATAATTACTGCACTTAATTCAATTAGCTTATCCGTCATCGACTGAAATGTTTAAATTAAGCCTTCTACTTGTATAATTTAGAAATGTTTCGATGTGATAAAACCCATATTCCACTGTTTTAAATATATAGTATATAATAGTATATTCAGATAGTATATAAAAGTAGAATATCGACTTTTACTCTATTATTGTTTTATTTACTGGCAATATTTTAAATGCGTTTTATTATTATAAGGAAGTGAGTAAATGAAAACTAAAAGTAATGAAATAAAGTGACCAAAAGTACCGAAAAATATTTGTCTAGAACTAGAATAGTTTTTCAATTATTTTATGCGCCATAATTCATTATTATCTTAATTACATAGCATATACTGTAGATTAATGGTGCTATTCGGCTTTTCACTTATAAAATTTAATAGAACAAAACGCATTCAGGAGAAAGGTCTAAAGATTTTTCTTGGCTTTTAGCAAAACAAAATGGCCGATGCTCGCAGAGAGGCGTGTCGCGGATTCTAGCGAGATTTCATCGGAGGTTGTACCATTGAACTTCAGTGAAAATAATATTGGTGTATATTACTGGTTCGTAACATTGTTTTGTGTATAAAATAAGGTGGATTAAGTTTGTATGATGTTGAATTCAGTTGGTTGCCGTTGGATTATGGATGCCGAGACAAAGGAGTCGCTGAAGGATGGTGGATGTTACTGTGGAGGTCGGCGATCGCGTTTGGCCTGTACCGTGAGGCCTCGTCGCGTGAGCCCGGGGGTTAAGCTAACCCCTAGTGGCGTTTATCCGTTCGCGACTTGAAGGCACCGCTTGCCTGCGCGCGATTTTTACGCTAAGTATGTCTTACAGCGGTGCAGCCGGTCGTCGCGTCTGCCCGCCGCGTGGCCCCGGGGCTTCGCCACAACGCGAGTCGCCGCGCGCGTTCGGAGCCCTCGCTCCATTTAATCGTAAAGAACATCTCTAGAGGTGAGTCTTCAGAATTTGTTACTGCAGGTGTAAAAATCAATACGGACGGCCATCTTGTGAAAGTATTTTTAGATGAAGAACGGTATAATTTATGAATTATGGTAGGTAGGAGTATGTGATTCGTATTTTCTTGTAGTTGATGCAACGAAATCTTCGTAAGCTATGCACATAAAAATTATATTTTATAGCAGCAAAATTCTGTCAATTGTAGAAGAATATCAATTATATGGACAATAGAGCTTACAAGTACCAAGATTTATAATTTTTACCTCTTATGTAGGTAATAACTTTTTTAATGTTACGGGAAATCGTACATAATTCTTACTGTTGAACATGGAAATTGATAACAGAAAATAAAACAATATTTTAGTATCAAAGGCTGTCTATTATTATCTAACACAGATAGCTAATACTGAGTTTTGTATATATATTCAAGTTCCTATACTGGCTTCATTCCAGTTCTTGTAGTACAGTGGAAATAGGAACTAGTTTGTTCAACATGTGTCAAAGCCTTCATATATGTGTATCAATTCTGTTCCTGAGTTTAATATATATGTATCTTAGTTATAACAGTTATAATCACCACAAATCATTACCTATCTATTTAAATAACATGTAGAGGAGACAAACGAGTCATCTGGCTAAAATTTGCTTGATATGGTTTTGTTAAGTGCTTCATGTAACTATTTATAATAGTGGGCGCCCAGTGGTCGATATCCAACCATAGTTTATTGATATCTTAAAGTTTGAACTTAATTAGGGTTATTTTGTCAAAGTGTGTACTTCTATAATCAAAGGTTTTCATCATGGCTACTCAGTTATTTGCCATTTTCCATGATCTTTAATTATATAAACATAAAAAAAATACTATGTGTCAATAAAAAATGAAATTAATTATATATTTGAAACAAAAAACAGATGGTAAACTCTTATGATAACATGAAGCCAAGTGACATGAAATAAAAGCACTCCTGTCACCTCAAAATTTTGACATCCAATATAACTAAAGAGAATAGTAATTACTTCAGTGATTCCATAAATGTACTAAAGATACATTGTTTATCAATTAATTGTTTATGTATTATATGTTATGAATTTACATATCATATTATTACACAATTAACCTACGATTTGACCAATTGATTTCAAAGGGCATATAAGGCATACAACATCATTCATGTTAAAATTATGATGTTATTGTAAAATTAACCTGTAATTAGACCAGTTAAATTCAAAGTGAATGTAAGGTGTGGAACGTAAGTTGTGTTATAAATATAACATTATATTTTGACAATGATATTATTCATTGTTGAATGTAGAATGAAAAATGGTAACTGGAAAGTAAGATTAAAAAATTCATGGGTCGAGCATAGCAACCTCCTTCACAACCTTTTTTGAAGTATGTTATTGACGGCTGTCAAAATGTCTTTTTTATTTACATGTGTAAAATTCAAACAGTAGTAAGTAGTGCATATTTTACTTAATTTAATATACTTCTAATGCATTTTATATAAAATAAAGTAGCTTTCTGCACTTCTTCGCTGTATAAACTTAAACTATGCCAAATTCCAAGTTCATATGTTCACAGAATTACTTTAAAAAGGGGTACAAAGTTTTTGCTCACGTATAATATATATGATAACTGGAAGTTTAAATAGAGTATTTATTTTATATTACCATAAACTGATTTATAACTCTATTTCTTGGACACATTAAATTTGTGTGGGACAGTGCAGCATCCAAAAGGCTGTTAAGTTTTAGCACCACTCGGAAAGAGCTTTCAAAGGAAGGAGTGATACACATCTTTCAGATGCTATTAACATCAGTCCCATACATGCAATGACAGTTATAGACAAAAAGATTGCTATACAATACATAAATATTTCAAACTTTTTTATGATGTACCAGATCAAAATCTGAGTACTGTACATTTTATGTATGCATCATTCTAAATTAAATTGCAATTAACTCTTAGTTTTTGGACAATCCAGTGTTTATATTTACTTTGAAATAATAAGTACTCAGAGCTTATTTGTGCCCTTAAAGGGAATTTCGGCAATATCAAAAAGTTGTCATAAAAATTGGAATTAAAAAAATCAATCATAGAAATGTTTACAAAAACATTTGGATTTTTTAATAGGTCAAATTTATCCAAACACAAAAGCTAATTTATCTTTCTTGAACAGTTACCTCGTCGCACAGTGGCTTGTCTCTGTAATAGAGCTGGAAAAAAAAAATTAGCACTAAATAATTTTGGAAAATTAGCGTGCCCCAAAAAAGAAGTAACAGAAAAAAGCTTCGAGTTATTCTTATAGTGCACCTGAAACAAAGCATATTTAACTGTTTAGCCTAGTTTGGGTATTACTGTTACCTTTATTGTTAAAAATATTTGAAATAATGATTACCATTTTTGCAGGATGTCTTCTTCACGACGTAATGGTTCGGTGTCGCGTGCCGTGGAGACTGCTACCAAGAATCGATTGCACATGGATAGGAATCCACAGCATTCCAGGATAACAGGTCAGTATCATAATACAGAACAGAAATATAACTAGTACTGTGTAGTTGATTTTGACTGAGTAGAAGGAGAGACAGTTGTTCAGTTTTGTTACCAATGTAGGTGTGAAAAGTGTTTATTGAATTAATTTTTTCTCGAACTATGTTATCGATCTAGCAAGGTCTTAACAGCTTCACCTGACAATGTTTGTTGAATTACAGTGTTAATTACCATGTAAAATAGGAACGACTATGGGGATTGTTCCTCTGAATCTCACATCATGCATATCTGTCTTCTGTTTATGTTAGCATTACTTTGGACAGTATTGATGTGAGATGTAAAAATATGTGTTTCATGTAAAAGTATTTTAATATTGCAAAAATCACGGGACAGCTGGCAGATGTGAAACATCAAAATTGTCTTGTATAAGTTATATGCATAAAAGAACATTAGGTCAGGAATCAACTAATGAAGAGATAAAGCATTACATATTTGTTTCATAAAATATTTATTTATTTTATTACATAAATATTCCAGATCAGACCAGATCGAGTTTCTTGCCGGTTCTTTTGTCGATGATTGGGTTGTTTTCCGAACCCCTGGTAGCTTTGACTTTCATAAGCGCCTTCTCAGGGCCTAAATTGAATAAAGGATATTTTGATTTTGATTCATTTTTATTAAATCCAAATGCAAGGATTCAACTAGGCGCAGATGGGGTGTTTTTGGTGGCATTTATTTTGATAGATGATGCTAGGGCGCTAGGTCATCGGCGCGTGCCACGTATCACTCATAGACTCCTGCAATATTTCGTATCACTTCTACTCAGTCAAGTTAATTTACATTAATTATCTCACAGATCCATCCAATCCGGCTGGCCGAAGGAAAGAGATAGACAATGTGATGAAGCGGGCACGACAGGCATCACCCGGTAGCTGGGATAGAAAACTTCTGGAGGTGGAAGAGAAAGATCCTAATAGGTAAGGACACAATAAAAATTACTAGTGGGTGCCCAGTGGTCGACATTCGACCATAGTTATTTGATTTTTTAAAGTTTGAACTTTATTAGGGTTCTTTTGTCAAAGGGTACTTCTATAATCAAAGGTTTTCATCATGGCTACTCAGTTATTTGCCATGATCTTTAATTATATAAACATTTAAAAAAATCTATGTGTAAATGAAAATTTAAATTAATTATAAATTTGAAACAAAAATCACGTGGTAAAGCTCTCAAATTTTAAGCAAACATAACCTTACGAAAATAAAGAAAATTATCGCAACCCGTGACACAATTTTCAATGAATTTTACACGACACAATGGGTGGGTGGTATTTCTGGGTGATTTTGAAAAATGTAGTCTGTTCATTATGAAAAATAGTGATATGCCCAGTATCATTGTTTGGAAAAGTAATGGATCCTTAATACAATCAAATGGTGAATCCAAGACAAAGATGTTTTTAATACTATCATTAGCTTTTGAAAATAAATTTGATTATAACAATGCACTATATTTTGTTAAAAAACAAAAAAGCTTGTACGCTTACACACAATTGAAGCTTGAAGCGCAAAGGGAAAATTTTATGTTCCAAACTTTTATTACAGTATTAAAAAAAAAAAAAAAAGTATTTTTATAAAGTACGGAGCTCTAAAAAATCATATCTCGTAATTTACAAGTATCGCATTCAGGAAAAAGATACGTATCTATTATTTTCGATCAGAAAACACGAAAAAAAATATATTGATAAAAAAACCATATATAAAATAGTGCTTCATAATATATTTTAAAAAATGCTTAGGAATAATGTTTTATTAAAGTTTCCACACATTTGCTATTAAGATTTTACAACGGGCAGCTCATGAAGCTTCTCTGCGCTCGAAATTCGACAGTCGCTCGCACTAAAATACTCGTATACAATAAAAAGAGATAGAGAAGGTCGTATGTAGGGGGCATAACACTTTTATCTTACGTGACGATTTCCACCAGTTAACTCTTACCGCGAATCGCGTTAAGAAACTTCGTTCTGCAAATCGTTACCATGAATTATGGCAATAATTTTACTCCGATAGATGGCGTCACACTGGCTACAAACAGATGTATTTGGAAGGTTCTGGATCTGTATCGCCAAGACGTTCGCGATCACCAGTGTCTGGCCGTCGATCCAGGTGAGAGATCATGCATGATCACATTATGCATACTTAGTGGCCAGTGGTCCAATGGTCAAAGGTTTTATCTTTATGCACATACTAGGCTCTGTCCGCGTGGAATAGTCTCTTTGGGCTAACGCCAACACGCAGCGGAAGCTTTCAATAGGAAAAAACCCCGAATTTGAAATATTCTTCATTGGTGCTCTACTCCTATTGGTCTTAATGTGATGATATATAGCCTATAAACTACCATTTGAGCTATATAACACTGAAAGAATTTTTCAAATCGGACCAGTAGTTACTTAGATTACTCCCTAGAATGTCATAAACTCACAATCTTTACTTCTCTATGATATTGGTGTAGATTAGTGTAGGTATCATTCTTGTGTCCGTGTCTTTTGTTTGCTGAACTCCTGACTGGACAGATTTTGTTGAAACTATTTGTTCAGGTTGATTCAATTATGGTTTAGATTCAATTGGACCCAATAGGTGACGCTGCGATTGAATTGTATGATTTTTTCTACAAACAAGGCAATGTCCCCTGGACCATCTAGTATCGTGTATTATTTTATGTATTAAACACTAGTGTGTTTCTCTTTACCAAGGCTGTATTAATACTGTAGATTACGAAGAAGTAAGAATTGTGAAGTTAAGAAATATTTTCAAATAAAGGCTTAGATTCCTCCGTGGTATGGAAAAAGGTAACATTTCTAATTTTATCATTAACTAGCCCCATGCCCGCGACTTCGTTCGCGTGGAATAGATACACTAGCACGCAGCAGTTCTCCAAAGGAAAAAACATCCAGATTTTAAAACGATTTAAAACAATTTTTCATTTGTGCTCCGCTCCTATTGATCTTAGCATGATGATATATAGCCTATAACCATTCTCGATGAATGAGCTATATAACATTGAAATAATTATTCAAATCGGACCAGTAGTTCCTGAGATTACCCCCTACAACGCTACAACATCACAAACTCACAAACTATACCTCTTTATAATATTAGTATAGATAATTCTAAAGCTCACCAATAAATACTTATATTGCCATAGAATCCTTATACTTGCCTAAACTAAATTAAGATTGCCTAGTGTTCCTCAAACAAGATGAAAGATGGACGCTAGGTCAGCACATTACCGAAAATGGAATATGATGTCAATTTAGTTTTTTCAGAAGTCTAGAATCAATTTTCGTAGGATATACACATAGGATAGGAAGTCTAAAGTTGACGTTATTATAAGAAATTGTCTAAAATAGACTTGTAGTTTTTAAAAAGTCAATCCAAGTGCCCTGAAGTTAACTAACTACTAATCAATAAAAAAAAAGTTGACAAACAGAGGAAGAATGTACTGAATCATTTTTATCTTTGCCTATTTATTATCGTATTTAATTTTAAGAATACTTTCTCACCTTATTGAATAAACTGATAGGTTTTTTACACATGTAACATTTTGTTAAAGTGATTTATTTTGAATGATTTTATTATTTTGAAACATGATGAATATATATATATATATAATTTATGTAACAATATTGCTCCAAAAATACCTCCTGTACAGGTAATATTTAATGATTCGTGAATTATTATTATTTTATTTAAGCTTTTGGTAACTTTTACGTCGTGATTGATAATTTAACATAGATAAATGAAAGCAAATTTACATTACGAAAATCAGAGCCGGAGAATTAAAAAAAAAAAAGAAAATTACCGCAAAATTAATTGTATTTTAAATTACATTCATAATATGAAACTAATGACATGTTAAGGACACCGATGCTAGCCTAACACAGTTCTAAAACTAATAGTATGAAAATGCTACAAATGCTAGGTTAACATTATCGAATGAACATCTCATCCAATTATTTGTACAAGACCAATGTGGGAATAGACCAACCATACTGTGGAAATTGCTGACTCGATGCTTTTTGGGGTGTAAGGGGTGTCGAGTAACATCTTAAGACTTGAGACACCAAAGCCAACCTCACCTGCACGTGGTGCACCCTGCTGATCAACGAACGAGGCAATGGCGATAGCGGGGTGGTAGGGTTTTACAGCCCGACTGGGTCGCAACCACCATGTACATGGCGAAAAAGTCCGTCATAGTGACTCGCTTTTGGGCGTCGCGTTTCGGGATCAGCCTGTGCATATCCAGTACCAGGTGACTTTCGTCATTATGGCCGGCATGACAGCGGCGACCGACGATGGATGATCTGTCTCTCGGTGGTCGCCACTGTTTTTGGATTGTACTATGCTTACCATCAGGTATAGTGCAGTCACTTTGTCGTGCTTTAATAAAAAAAAAAAAAAAAAAAAAAAATACTCCCAGTGTACCATGAGACTGGAGACCCAGGCTCTATATCCATCTTGGTCAACAATTATGATGTGTTGTGATGGCGTCACTGGCATGAAAATTGTTATACTCCCTTTGTCGAATTTGGAACGTAAACTTAAAGAATTAAAGTAATGTAGTTTAAATATGTCTCAGGTCACCAAAGGGTATAAGCAGACGTTCACGGTCCCCGATTGGTCGCCGGTCTCGGTCTCCGATTGGTCGCCGGTCTCGGTCTCCGATTGGTCGCCGGTCTCGGTCTCCGATTGGTCGCCGGTCTCGGTCCCCGATTGGTCGCCGGTCGCCGAGGAACTCACGCTCCAAGTCACTACGGCGGTCACCCAGGCGTAGTCCCAGGAGGAGCCCGATTAGGTAATGAACTGGGGGGTCCGATTTGTGTCGCCGCACGCTTCGGACGTACGGAGCTTCTAAAAGTGACCGTTATTTTTCGCGCGCTATTTTTAGTAGTATCGCGAGTTTCGTCATCGATCTCCGACTGCGGTCTGCGTGCTTCGCGCATCATTCGCGTAGTCACTTGGAAGCTCGCCGCGTTCTGTCCTGTTATCTGGTTAACAGAGATTTCAATCGTAGGCGCTCCATTTTTGAGCGCATCAAACTGCACTTTTGAGTGCAAACCCGGGCTGCAAGTCCAGTCGTCTGGCCAACTGCCGGAAACCTCCCGGTGCCAACGTAAGGTGGTTGGAGCGCCCTACCCGCTCGCCGTAGGCCCCGCGGCCTACTGCACTGGTAGACGGGCCTGGGTAGCTAGGCCTTGGCGAGGTCGCCTAGTCTAGTCCAGGTGTCATTCTCCCACCCTCCCTTTCCCCTTGTTCCATCCCCGGGTGTCTGTTTGGGCGTAGCCCGGTTTACCGGTCTGCGTCCTCGGCCTCGGGCTTGTTAGGGCCTCCCCCTAGGCGAGTTAGGACCCCCCTGTGAGGCATTGCACATTCGCCCACAGTTTCTCTTGGCCCGGGCTCGGGATAGCCCGTTAGCTTACCGTTGGCGTGCCCCCCTGCCCTTAAGGCAGGGAGGTTGTTCTCGCGGCCCCTCCCTCTCAGTCCACCGCGATGGACTCGCTATTTTATGATGAGGTAAATCTCCGTCAGATTTTGTCAGAACAAGGCCTTAACGATGAGGCAATCCAATCAGTAATTAATAATGCGTCATCCGCCGCGGGTCCGAAACACATCGCGAACCTCCCGACCGCGAACTCCTTTAGTACGCTTTCGCCGCAGTCTCCTCTAGACGAGCGCGAAAAGGGCCTACTTGAGGCCCCGATACCGAGCTCCAGCTCAGAGTCTGAGATGGAGCTCGACGAATCAACGTCGGATTCGTCCGCGTCCGCGACAACCGTGTCGACCGCGTCCCCCGCGCCTTCAGCGCAATTAGAAGAAGACGGATACACGACCGTCTCACGTAACAAGCGTCGTCAGGCAAGCCCGACGGATTCGGGTTCCGTAGGCCCGCAAAAAGTCGCCAACATAGGTGGCGCTCGCGTGCCGTCGTCGGCTCATACATCGCCGCGTAAGCAGAACGGCAATACAAACAATAGTCCCGTCTCGCTCACTCCGGGTTCCTTACCTAGGAAGCCGCGTTCGCCGCCGCCTGTTACGATACAGGACAAATCTAAGTGGACCGCGATTTCGAATAGTCTGAAAACGCGAAACATCAATTATACAAACGCGCTCAGTACTCCGGCGGGTATTCGAGTCAAATGTCCCACGTCGGACGATCACCGCGCCCTGATCCGTTTTCTCACGGAAATGAAACTCGCGTATTTTACGTACGCGTTAGAAGAGGAGCGCCTCCTGCGTGTCGTGCTTCGCCGCGTCCCGGCCGAAATCTCGGTCGAGGAAATCACCCTCTCCCTTAAGGAGAGTAACTATCCAGTGCGTGAGGTACATCGTATGTACCACCCACGCAACCGCAAACCATATAATATGGTTCTCGCCATCCTCGACCGGTCGCAGGAGGGCAAAGCCATATTCTCCCTCACTTCTGTGTGTGGCCTCAACGGGATCACCGTCGAGCCCCCACGCAAGACCCACATTCCTTCGCAGTGCCATAACTGCCAGAGTTATGGCCACTCTGCGAAGAATTGTCATCTTCGCCCCAGGTGCGTCAAGTGCCTGGGTGATCATGCCACGAAGGAGTGCGAGCGCACTCCTGGCACTCCCGACCCTCCCAGTTGTGTGCTCTGCGGTAACGCGGGTCACCCCGCGAACTATCGCGGATGTCCCCGCGCACCGCGCACACAACGCCCTCGTCAGGCGAGGCAGGCGCCCAGGGCGTCTCCACCCACCGCCCGCCGTCCGCCTCCACCTCTCATGTCCGTGGAGGCCTTCCCGAGCCTGCCGGGCGCTTCCCGCGCCCCGGTAGCGCCCGCACCTACACCGCGCTCGCCACCCTCTGTGCCGCGCGCGGCCCAACCCGGACGGGCCCCTATGGCCCCCTGGGCTCCCAGACCTCAGCCTCAGGCCTCTTCAAGGCCTCTGGCGCCGCCACCTAAGGCGGCTCAGGCTCCACCATCGTCATCTCTGTCGGACAAGTTCGACTGGATGGAGCAACTTCTAATCGAGCACGATATGCAGGAGGTGCTCGCCTTTTACGCCCAGGTAGACGTGAACTCCCGTGGGGTACAACTCATCGAAGTCCTAGGTCGCTTTCCGGCTATCGGAGCCACAATACAGCGCCTCGCCCGTTCACATTCGTCCAAATATTAGTTTTAAAATTCCCGGGAATGAACAAAATTAAACCCCGCGGTCTTTGCATCTCGTTTTTCAACGCGAGATCCCTTCGGACACAGCGCGATCTAGTAGCTGACTTTTTACGCGACAGACAGATTGACGTTTTCCTCATCCAGGAAACGATGCTTAAACCGAGTATGCGTAACCCTAGAATCGCGAACTATTGTATCGTTAGGAACGACCGTGTCACCCGCGGGGGTGGCACTCTAATCTATTTTAGGCGTTCATTATATTGCATGCCTTTAGATCCGCCCGCGCTTACTCATATGGAAGTGTCAGTATGCCGCGTCGGTATGACGGGCCACTCTGATATTATTCTTGTCTCCGCGTACCTACCGCCAAATAAAGTATTGCTCGAATCCGACTTGCAGGCGCTATTCAATTTAGGTAATTCGGTTATTATAGCGGGGGACCTCAACTGCGGGAACGTCATCTGGAACAGTCCGTGTACCTCTCGTAACGGGAGGATACTCGACGAACTAGGTGAGGCTCTCGCATTTGACGTCATAGCCCCTCCGGAACCCACACATTATCAGGACAACTGTCGACCGTCAGTTTTAGATGTAGCTCTTTTGAAAAATGTCGTGCTTCCTGTACGACTCATATCAGTCATACACGAACTCGACTCGGACCATCGGCCGGTTCTATTACAGTTAGGTCATAATTCTGACTTTAGCCCGACGCCGATCAGAGTGGCCGATTACGCGAAACTCAGAGAGTATTTTAAAAATAGTCCGTCGCCTAACAGTCTAGATAGTATTCCGGACGTGTTGGTGTCTAAAGCGGACGCGGATTCGGCCATCGATTCCCTGGTCAATTATCTCCAGACCGCCGTCAGGGAGACCTCAAAAGAGGTACAAGCGGCGAATGAACGCCGTTTTATACTCCCTGATGACGTGAGAGCATTGATCACGGAAAAGAACGCCGCGACTCGTGCTCACGACGCTTACCCGACCGCAGAGAACCGCGAACGCTTACGTGCTTTACGTAAAGAAGTTAAGTCTCGTATTACTGAGATCCGAAGTGACAGGTGGGACAGGTTGTTGGAGGATCTCCAGCCGTCGCACCTGGCATTCTGGGACCTCACGCGAAAATTCAAATCAGATACGGTCATTCCAATGCCCCCTCTCGACAGAGGCCCTGGGTTGCCTCCCGCGTTCGATAACACCGATAAAGCCGAATGTCTCGCCGCGAGTTTAGAGAAACAGTGTTCGCCAAACACTGGTAATACTGACCCTTCCATCATAGAGTCTATCGTCACAGCCGTAGAGCATGCACTCGCGTCGCCTCCGGCGGATACCCTAACCCCGATAACGTTCGATGAAGTCTTGGCCGCCATCGAGCGTCTCAAACCTAGGAAGTCCCCAGGTCCCGATGGGATCAGGAACGAGGTTCTGAAGCTCCTTCCTGACCGCATCATAGCTCTATTGGTCTGCATCTTCAATGCGGCCATGTCCCAGGGTCATTTTCCAGCCGTCTGGAAGAGGGCCGTAGTGATAGGGATTCATAAGCCCGGCAAGAAAGCTACGCTTCCCGATAGCTATCGTCCGATCAGTTTGTTAGACACCTTAGGCAAACTTTACGAGCGGCTCCTTCTGAACCGTCTCCAGGTCACGGTTAACGATCATAGTTTAATTCCACCCGAGCAGTTTGGTTTTCGCGCCAAACACTCTTGTCCGGATCAAGTGCTCCGCCTCACGGAGCACATTCTTTCTAATTTCAATAAAGATCCGCATCCGGAGCCGGATCCGCCCGTGAGAAACACTAATCCGAAACGTACAATAGCCGTATTCTTCGACGTCGCCAAGGCCTTCGATAAGGTCTGGCACGAAGGGCTCATATTCAAGTTAAACCAAGCCGGCATACCCGATAGGTTAGTTCGCATCCTCCGCGATTATCTAGCCGATAGAACCTTCCGGTTTAGAGTAGACGGCGAATTCTCATCGCCCCGTCCGATACGATCAGGAGTGCCGCAAGGCTCAATTCTCGCGCCCACCCTCTTCAACCTGTTCATCAGCGACCTACCTAAGCTCCCGGGAGTCGAGGTAGGTTGTTATGCTGATGATACAGTTATCTACGCCTCTGGCTGGCGGCTGAGTGATCTTAGAGACACCATCGAAGAAGCCGTTAGCACACTCGGTGATTGGTTTCTTCGATGGCGAATAGGTATAAATCCCGACAAGAGCGCCGCGATGCTCTTCGATCCTAGACATCGCGAGAACAAGTTAGAGCCCATAAGGCTATACGATTCCGAGATACCTTGGACCACCGAGGTCAAGTATCTCGGCGTCACCCTAGATAGTCATTTAACGTTTGAGCCACACATCAAAAGAGTGCGAAACAAAGTCGCTATGGTCTTGGGTCGCCTCCATTATTTACTTTGTCAGAAGAGCAAACTGTCCCTCAGACATAAGCTCACAATATATAAAGTTTGTATTCGTCCCGTTATGACGTATAGTTGTCCCGTTTTCGCCCACGCGAAGGATCTCGATAGACTTCAGGTTTTGCAGACCCGGGCTCTGCGTAAAATCACCGGTGCCCCTTGGTACGTCCGGAGGGCGGATCTCCACAGGGACCTGGAGATGCCGTCCATCTGGATGTATATAAAATCACTTACTACTAGCTATTTCGAGCGAGCCGCGAATCATCCCAGTCCGTTGGTGGTATCCGCCGCGAATTACGAACCCGTGCCCAACGCTGGGCGTTATAAAAGACGTCCGCGACACATTTTTACCGACCCTCCCGACGATATCACGTCAGCGAACGATCAGTACCAGCCTGTCCCACGTAATATAGCGTGCTCACGCCCACGCCCGCGTAACCACAGATCGCGCCGCCGCGGTTTGGGGGTTAACTTCGCTCCCGCACACTCGATTAGGCCTCCCACGGCAGCGGCTCAAGCCTAGGTTCGATCCCTCGGTAGGGAGCCCTTGAGTGCGTTGCTTGCGCGATACGGTGACACACCCATACATCACTGCTACAACACTACACTATCACCTCCACACACGTGCACGCCTACACGTTACACATCTTTGTGGAAGGGTTATTTTGTGAAAGATTTTTTCCCTTATCGAACTGAAAAAACTCTCCTAATTTTCCGATAAAAATATATGGAGGGGCTGTCGGGGCGGATATGTTGGTACTCATATGCGTCTCGACAGCTCAAACATATATGAATAGTTAGCTAGGTTAGCTAAGATAGGTCGCGATTTTTGCATGCAACGGGTAACGGCCAAGCCGAGGTGTGCCGTGCACCCTTGAGCTAGTTACCATTATAAAATCGGCTGAGTGCCTTAAGCGCTCGCCTTAGTAGTCCGGTGAAGCTGTTAAGACCTTGCTAGGTCAATAGCGTAGTCAGTTCGAGAAAAAAAAAAAAAAAAAAAAGGTAATGAACTTTGCTTTACAAACACACCTCACTATTGTTATGTTACTATGAGTTTATTGATAGTATTTCGTTGAAATAAACTTAAACATTTCAATAGCGACCGGGGTCAGGTAGAGCAATTAAAACCCTGCAAAAACTTAAGATAATCTGGATTTATTACGGACATAATCTAAATACTAAAAACAATAACAAACTGGTCACTCTTATGTTTCAGGCTCACTAAGACCAGTAACAGTTTATTAGGTAACAATAATGGTAGATTTTGTAACTAAGTCCCAAACCATGCTACCGATTTGCCAGACAATAAGTTAAAGTAATATGTTAAGCAGATTTTAATGATTAAAGGGTAAAAAATGTTTGGGTGGATTCTTTTTTTTTTTCTCGAAATGACTACGCTATTGACCCATCAAGGTCTTAACAGCTTCACCTGACTACTTTTGGGTGGATCAATGTGTGAACTGTATGTGATTTCATAAGTCCTAAATTAAATATAGGCGATGTTATTACAAAAATGTTAAATACGTATTGAATACTTGCTTTAAAAAGATTACGTTTTAAATTCACCGCAGTCCCCGAATGTTCGCTCTCCGCCCTCTTACTCCTTTCACTTGCTTTGGTCGGGCTAGGATAGACTTGCGAAAAAAGGATAACGCGAACTTGCCTGGCAAGCGCGGTGCATTTAGTACGAAACCTTTTGTAAAGCAAGTGTTTAATACATATTTAACATTTTTGTAATCACAGCAAGGATGTTTATTTTGATTTGAGTAAAATAAGTATCAGAAAGTACTGACAAAGGATAAAGACAGCTGCTATTCCTTCCTGTTACAAAGGCGAAGAGGTTTTCCTATTTGCAATACAATGTTGTGACCATACGGGAATAAAGTTTGCGAACTCTAGTTGTGACGATGGGCATTAAATACTGAAAACTTCCTCTATGCTAAAAATATGCTTATGTTGAAGCCGAACAAATTGTTATTATGTTAAATCCCAACTATTCCCAATCATAACATAATAGCATAACGCTTTTTTCTTACGTGAAGATTTCTGCCATTTAACTCTAACCGCAAGGAATTGAAAGTAATGGTTGTTGTACACGCAGGCGCAGTCCAGCGCTCGGTGGAGGAGGACGCCGCAGCCCGAGGCGCAGTCCCCGGGCGAGGTCGCCGGTTCGACGCGAGTCCCCGCGGTCACGAGGCAGGGCTCGGCCCCCGCAGCCTCCGCCCCCCACGGCCCGGAACAGACCCCCCTCACCGCCAGGCCCTAGGAAGGTATGAATCACATACGTGTTTTTTTTATCTTCATTTTTGGCAACCAATTCTTCAGATTATTACTGCCATTATCATGTAGTTAATAATATAACGGTTATCGTTTGAATATGTCAATATTCTAATAAGATAGTGGCTCCGTTGTTAAAATCTTCCAGGGAGTTTTTAGAATCATCTCAGAATTTCATGCTCTGTGGTATAATTTTCCATTCACTTCACTTATGCACAATAAACTAACTATATTACGTAAAACACCACCAAATTTACACAATATAGGGTCAAATAACACAAGATTATGAATAAAATATAAAATCCACTACATGACAAACAAAAATTCCACCAAAAACTACTAATTTCGTGTTATAAATTGATTCCGTCTGGCTGAACGCACTGAAAAGCATGAGTCATTGTCACGTTCCGCCTGAGCCGAGCGTGTAAGCGTGAGCGTGGAACAAGCGATAGAGAGGCGTGATCAGCCTATGCGTTCAATGCCAATGCCAATGCCAATGCCTATAACATTTATCTTTATATAGAATAATTCAATTCATAAAAGTATGCAATTTTTCATCAATGCTTTCTTATGACGTTATCACGTAAAATTATCGTCCGTAAACCGACTTTACAGACAACTAATTTGCCGTTGCGATACCTGATTTCTGTCGTAATCTGTTCATTTATGCATATAACTTAAACAAAAAAATTTCGTTGCTTGACATCTGCCAGGCGTCCTGTGTTGGTCCAATTTTTTGTACGGTTTTAACATTTTTGGACAAATAATTTCGATTTCTGTTTACCTAAGGATATCATCCAGTAATGCAAGCAATACCTAGTCAACAATATAATCGTTAAGTAGTTGTCGTTGTTAATTTAACTATTTGGTTTAAAAGATAAATTAAAATATTCATATTCTTCACCAGTCCTCGCCGTCAGGTTCATCAGTGAGCAGTTGCTCCGATGAATCATGCTCAGTGTGCTCTGCGAAGAACAAAAAGCCTCCGCAACCACCGAAGGGAGTGGTCAAACCCAGGTAAGTCACTAATATTCTACCTGTAGATTTGATCACTATATAATAAACAATTTGACAATGATCATTGAGTACACTGCTCGCGTGATACAGTGGCACAAAATCTTATAAGACTGTGACAACATTACACATATTACCTCCACACACGTGCACGCATACACGCTTACACATGAAAGTGAGAGGGTTTTATTTCTTTTTCCCTTATCGAATTGAAATAGTTTAAAAAATTATCCGATACTAAATGTATATAAGGTTGTTGAGGTATGTATGCTTGGTACACATATATGTTCCAACAACCCATATCAATATGAATATGTAGCTTAGATTAGCTCTGGTAGATTATAGGCTTGAACTATTTGCCCAAATTGAAATGCCTTCAGTGCTCGCCTTAGTAATCTCCGGTGAAGCTGTTAAGAGCTTGCTAGGTGAATAACATATTCAGTTTGAGAAAAAAAATTAGAATGAAATACTATGAATTAATCAGTTCTGGATATTTTTTATTATTTAGCATGTATCTTTTATTATGCAAGGTGGTAGGACTTTTTGTCCGTCAGCCCAGTTAGTTACCGCCCTCATGTTAAAATCTGTCGCTAAGCAATATTGGTATGCCCTTAGTGTTTACCGTGTTACAGCACATTATCTAGCATTATCAGATTATCAGTTGAGATTGTGGTCAAAACGCAACAAAACTATAGAGCAGTATTTCCTGGTGTGGGGCCCACGTCCCACAGGGGTGGCAATTTGACAGTTAAGAGGGGCAATTTTAAAATGGACTCGACACAACTTTAACCCTTTCGCTTTGGGTTATTTAAATGTCAAAAATCAAAAATACTCTATTCAGTTTAGGCACCAATAAGGCGCTTATGAACACCAATAAGGCGCTTATGAACGTCAAAAACTACCAATGTAATGCTAGATATCGAATTAAAAAAAAAAAACAGGCAAATTAAAAAAAAAAATGCTGTAAATAATTTCGTTTAACGTTATCAAAATATCAACTGGATAATTAGAGTCGTCAAGTAAGTTTTTCCTTATATGTCTTGAAATTTTGTAGTCCGGTGAAGCTGTTAAGACCTTGCTGGGTCAATAGTCATTTCGAAAAAAAAAATCTTGAAATTTTACTTACGATGTTTTGATAACAACTTAATAGTGATTTCTTCCTAAAACTTATCAATTAGGGAACATTTTTAAAGGTTAAAAATTATGTATGGGGGGCGGGGGCGCATAACAATTTTAGAAATGTTAAGATCAGGCATGGCCTAAAAAAGGTTGGGAAACACTGCATTAACCTGTCGGAGGCCTACAGCAGAGTCATAGGCCTCTTTCCCAAGGAAGTTAGGGGTATAATCACCACGCCAGAAGACGACATATTAGTGGTTACAAATTCGTTTAGTAAATCTAGAGTTCCATGTTTATCTACATAGTACAACAAGAATATGTCTCAGGTCCAGGATATTTCACATTGTTTTACTTTACCGTCACTTGATAATGTTACAAATTTAAATTAGTAAAGTGTATGTGAATTCTGAAAAATCCTTTGGCATATGACAATTCGATCCTGTCTACTTACTATTCTATTGGTCAATATCAGTATATGTTTACGCTAAGGTTGTTAATATTATTATGATATACTAGCTCTGCCCGCGACTTCGTCCACGTGGAATCTTATGTACGAAATAGTGATTAATATAATGATCTGAATGTACTAAGTCCATAGCCTCTGCCCGCGACTTTGTTTGCTTGGAATAGTTACTTTGGTCTAAAGCTAACACGCAGCGGAAACTTGGTGAGGTTTTATTAAACCTTATACTTTTGCAGTCATAATACAAACAGGCAGGCAGACATTTTTTTAAATAATTGAAATGTATTCTATTACTTATTCCTAGACCTAGATCTGCAACAGTTTTTTTTTTTTTCACGAAAATCGAAAAAGTACAGACACATATAATTGTTTATCAGATTGGGGTCAGCCTCACCGAATCGGTCCAACCGACCTGCGACCGCCCGCGCTGTACAACCAACCAGAGAGCTGTTGAAAGCCAGGGAGAGCAGCAAGAGGACTCGGGAGGAGAAGGTTAGTTACTTTTAGATGTATTCTAGATGGAGGTATTATAAAATGTGAATGCAGTTTGCTGAACACTTGTAATATATGTGTATTATTTTTTGTAAGTTTAAGATTTGTCCAGGTTTAAGTAATTTTGTTTTTACTTTGTTTAAAGGGGGGCTTTTATTCTACCGAACATACCAGCCCCATTGTTCCCCAATTTTACTAGCTCTATCATAAGAGTCACTAATGAGATATCATTACCAGATCATACAGCTTCCTAGCATCACCCGAACAGGGTTCAGCCAAGACGCTTTGACAAATACCTATCTTCTGGCCACTACTTTTTATACTACTCGTCAACGACTCTCTTTTGATGTGGTTCTTAGCACACTCTATCATCAAGTGATGCACATCCTCAATTTTTCTGCATACATCGCAGTTGGGAGATTCAGCTTTCCTCATTAGGTATGCAAAATTTCTCTATGGATAGTGTCCCGAACGGAGTCTTAAAGCTATCTTAACATATTGTCGGTTTTGGTTACATTCATTAAACTACGGTATATGAAGAGGCTGACACTGTAACAGTTAATTTGTGTAAGTTAAAATTTTGTTATATTTAATACTAGCTGTTGCCCGCGGCTCCGCAGGCGTTTTTTTTTAAATATATTAAATAAATGTAAAATTTTGATCACATATCTAGTGTAAATTACAATAATACTCTTTCAAAAATATTTGTAAGTATCACACGCACATCAACTACTGTAACAGGTAACATGTACTTGTACATTATATATGTGAATACGAATAGTGAATCGAATGGGAAGAGATTTATCATCAGCCACATAACTGGAACTTTAAACTGCTATATATGACCCTTAGTGCCCACTTACACTATATAAGAAAGTAATGAAAATATTAAGCTATACATTTTCGAACAATATGTGTTAAATCTTTTATTATATAGATATAATATGTCCACAGTGTCGATATAATTAAGTTATTATCATACCTTGCTATAATTTAAATCACATATAAACATATGACTTTCAATTACAACAGCGATACCCTTGGTGTTACAGTTGTTCATAGGCGACGTTAACCACTTACCATCAGGTGGGCCGTCAGCCTGTTTGCTGCCTTTTGGTATAAAAAAATCTTGGATTCCAGTACAGCTCGTGTATGTTTACAGTGAACAACATATTTTTGATTAATTTCACATGGACGAAGGCACGGATAATAGCTTATCACTACATAGTGTAAGAAAAAGTCCTGTTCCACGTCTGTCTATATGTCTGTTCGCGATAAGATCAAAAACTACAGAACGCATCTTCATGCCGTTTTCACCAATATATAAAATGATTATTGGGCAAGGTATAGGTATAGTTTGTCTTATTATCAGGGCGGGCAACGTCTGCTGAACCCGCTAGCTTAAAATAAAGCAGCTAATTAGTTACTTATTTGTCCGTAAAATTCCCGTTCAAATATTACTTGTAGTCCGGTGAAGCTATTAAGACATTGCTAGATCAATAGCGTAGTCATTTCTAAGAAAAAAAACCGTTCAAATAGGTCCAGCCGAGATTACCCGTAACAAATAAAAAAAAACAGACATATCCACAGAATTAAAAAAAATGTTGATATTTGTAGCATCACGGATATTTTTAATATAAAATACACTCACTTTACTTTTATTATACGTAATATATCACAAATCAAAAATTGGGTACCAAACTAACGTAGAATAAAATTTTTGAGGAGTTTTTGGCGGGATTTTAGTCTGTCATGTAGTGGATTTTATATTTTATTCATAATCTTGTCTTACTTATCTGTATATTGTTTTAAATTGGTAGAGTTTTATGTAATATGGTTCGTTTATTGTGCATAAATGAAATGAAAGATAAATAATACCGCGAAGCATGAATTCTGTTGTCTTGAAAATTAAGAAGATATTTACGAAATATTACATAGAGGATTTGGCGCTTATACCTTTACATTATCTTGGATATAGAAAAAAACTACCTATATTAACTACTTCAGAATTGGCAGTATGGATTAATTCCTTTGACTATCTTATTGGATGAATATTATTACTACTAAACTTTTTGAATAGCGACACAAAATAAACTTTAGAAATGTTTGCGATATAATAGTACCACGTATAATTAAAAATTGGAAACAAAAATAACGTAGAATTAACTGTTTTAATAGGAACACACAATAAACCATGAAAATATTTGCGAGAGATTGTTATCGCGTTACCATGGCAACGCATATAGTACTGACATTAACACGCATCGAAAGCTTCCAAAATAGCTCGATTTTGGGACATTCTTCATTAGTGCTCAGCTCCTATCGGTTTAAACGTTATGATATGTAGCCTATAGCCATCCTCGATAAATGAACTATCTAACACTAAAAGAAACTTTCAAATCAGATCTGTAGTTCTTGAGATTATCGCGTTCAACCAAACAAGCAAACAAACTCTTTAGCTTTATATATTAGTATAGATGTCGCACTGAATATCCGTATATCTGCTACTGTCATATATTGCTGCATATTAGTTGAATGGTTTTTGCCAATTGTTAGTTTATCCAACAATCAAGTATCTCTTTCTTCTTACTAATAAGACACCCGATTAGGCCTCCCGAGGCAGCGGCTCAAGCCTAGGTTCGATCCCTCGGTAGGGAGCCCTTGAGTGCGTTGCTTGCGCGATACGGTGACACACAAATATACATCACCACTACAACACTACACGATCACCCCCACACACGTACACGCCTACACGCTTACACATGAAAGTGGAAGGGTTTACTTTTTTTCCCTTATCGAACTGAAAAACTCTCAATTTTCCGATAATAAATATATGGAAGAGTTGTTGAGGCGTGTATGCTTGGTACACATATACGGTTCAACAACTCATACACATATGAATAGTTAGCTAGGCTAGCTAAGATAAGTCGCGATTTTGCATGCAACAGGCAACAGCCAAGCCGAGGTGTGCCGTGCACCCTTGAGCTGGTTGCCATAATAAAATCGGCTGAGTGCCTTAAGCGCTCGCCTTAGTAGTCCGGTGAAGCTGTTATGACCTTGATGGGTCAATAGCGTAGTCATTTCGAGAAAAAGAAAAAAAAAACTAATAAGACTTGTATGTGACAATGTGTTAAAGCTTTTTTAAATCTTTATTTTTGGCAACTGGTCTTTAAGACTATTACTGCCATAGTCATGTAGTTAATAACATTACAAGTGTTGTGTGAATATTTAAATATTCTATCAAGATGGTGGCTCCCTTGTTAGAACCTTCCAGGGAGTTTTTAGAATCATCTCAGAATTTCATGCTCCGTGGTATTATTTTCCATTCACTTCACTTATTCACAATAAACTAACTATATCACGTAAAACTCCTCCAAATTTACCAAATATAGTGTCAAATAACACAATATTATGAATAAAATATAAAATCAATTACATGACAGATTAAAATTCCACCAAAAACTCCTAATTTCGTGTTATAAATTGATTCCATCCGTCTGCACGCACTACAAAGTATGACTCATTCTCACGTTCTGTCTGAGCTGATCGGTCTAAGTTTTCGGCTTATATAGCATTGTGGGGTCGAGTATGTAGAAAGTTTACTCCTCCACATGAAAAGTGTAGGGCATTAAAAAACTACACTTAAGTTTATAAAATTTTATAATAAAGAAACAAATTTACAACGATCGAGAAAAAACTATTTACACACATCGGCCGTGCACGAAGCGCTCCGCGAAGTGGCGTGACCGGCCGCGGTTGATGTGCAGGAGGCGCGCGGGCAGCGCGCGGGTGCTCCGAGTGTGGTGGTGGTAATACGTCACGTATTGCTCGTTGGCGTAATATACACAAGCGGAGCGTTTCTCGGTGGAGCGGATTAGACTCCACATTATTCCCCCGCTCAGACCGTTACTACGGGCGATAAAAATCTGGTGTAACGATCCTGCGTCCACTCCGAGTTGTTTTTTCAGGACCCGTTGTTGTGGCAGACGAAGTAGTAACTGGAACTTCCCTTGTAGTGTATGCGGGTTTTAGCCTATCCACAGTCACATTGGTGGTCTTACCTTTTACTTCCAGCGTGAAGTACTTTGGCTGCCTTTTTAGAACTTTGAAGGGACCAAGATATGGTTGTTCCAGCGAGCCTCTGACGTGATCTAGTCGCAAAAATACGTGCGTGCAGGAGTTGAGATCACGTGGTGTGTAGAAAGGCGAGTTAGAGTGCCATGACGTGGGTCTTGGAGTAAGTTTCGCCATGTACGCGCAGAGACGAGTTGCGTACTGTGTGATGTCTTCTGCAGTGTAGTCATCTTTGGGTGACAAAAATTGACCGGGAAGACGAAGTGGCTCACCATAGACGAGCTCAGCTGAGGAACGTTGCAGGTCGTCCTTCCAGGAGCTGCGCATTCCAAGTAGTACCAGTGGAAGTGCTTCGATCCACTGGGAAGAAGAGTGGCACATGATAGCTGCCTTGAGCTGGCGGTGAAAACGCTCGATGATACCGTTCGCAGCTGGGTGGTATGCAGTGGTTCGGAAATGGCGGGCACCGATCAAGGTTGTCAAAGCCTTGAAAAGGTGGCTCTCAAATTGCCGACCACGATCTGTCGTGATACGTGCCGGACAGCCAAATCTAGCTATCCAACCAGACAACAGAGCGGATGCGCTAGCTTCTGCAGTAATTTCGGTCATCGGGATCGCCTCAGGCCATCGAGTAAACCTATCGATTACCGTGAGACAATATCTGAAATTAGAAGAAGGCGTTAAAGGTCCAACAATATCGAGGTGGATGTGAGTGAACCTTGATGAAGGAGTAAGGAAAGTGGAAAAGGGTGATTTGGTGTGTCGGGAAATTTTTGATTTTTGGCATTGCAAGCATTGCCTAGACCACTCTCTACAATCTCTACGAATCCCTGGCCACACAAATCTTTGCGTAACCAGTCGCACAGTAGCTGAACTTCCAGGATGATGTAGTCCATGCAATATGTCGAAAACTTGTTTGCGAAGTTGTGGAGTAATATATGGACGAGGTTCTCCAATTGAAGTATCGCAATATACAGGTATGTTGCTGTCGATTGACTTCAACTTTTTAAGTTTTAAGCTGGAGCCTTGAAGTAAGAAGTCTTGCAGTTCAGGATCTGCATCCTGAAATTGTGCAAGAGCCTCATAATCAACAGCAGATATCTCGTCAACTCGCGACAAAGCGTCTGCGACTATGTTTTCGTTTCCTGGAAGGTAGCATATGTCCGTAGTAAATTGTGAGATGTAATCTAAGTATCTATATTGTCGCGGAGAACATTTATCCCTATTCTGGGAAAAAGCGAATGACAATGGCTTGTGATCCGTGAATATGGTAAAGTAGCGAGCTTCGACCATGTGACGAAAGTATTTGATCGCTTCGTAAATCGCTAACAGCTCACGATCATAAGGACTATACTTTCTCTGAGCAACATTCAATTTGTGCGAGTAAAACGCAAGCGGTTGCCAAGTATTATCCACCTTTTGTTGCAACACTGCTCCAATGGCAGACTCAGATGCGTCTGTCACAATGGCTAAAGCAGCAGAAGGACATGGATGAGCAAGAAGTGTAGCTTGTGATAGTGAAAGCTTGCAATCTTCGAAAGCCTTAAGCATCTCAGGAGTCATGGAAACTGGATGGGAACCTTTGACATTGCTTCCAGCGAAGACGTTGTTAAGAGGTGCTTGAAGATATGCAGCTTTAGGAATAAAGCGACGGTAGAAGTTCAGCATCCCTAGGAATCTTCTCAGTTCTTTGATCGTCTTAGGAACGGGAAATTCCTGGATTGCTTGAATTTTACTCTCCAAAGGTCTGGTACCGTCAGCTGACACTTTGTATCCTAAGAAAATCACTTCTGACTGACCAAGAGAACATTTGGAAGTGTTTACCAAAATACCGTAGTCTTTGAGACGTCGGAATAGCTGGTGTAGATGGGACTTGTGTTCTTCTGGTGTAGACGAGAAGACTAGGATATCGTCGATGAAACCATACACAAAGTCTAGACCTAACAAAACTTCATCGAGAAATCTTTGAAAGGTTTGAGCTGCGTTCCTAAGTCCAAATGTCATATATTTGAATTCAAATAAACCAAACGGCGTCGTGATTGCAGTTTTACATATGTCCTCCGGGTTCACCGCTATTTGGTTATAAGCTTTCACAAGATCTATGGTCGAGAAGATAGAGCATCCAGACAGCTGATGAGAAAAATCATGAAGGTGACGAACTGGGTAGCGATCCGGAATGGTTCTGGCATTTAGCGCACGGTAATCGCCACAAGGTCTCCAACTGTCATCCTTCTTGCGCACCATATGCAAAGCAGAGGACCATGGACTCTCAGAGCGACGGGCTACTCCATTTGCGAGTAACTCCTCAAATTCCTTCTTAGCTGCCTGTAGACGAGTAGGGTCTAGGCGTCGAGGCTTGCAGGAAACTGGAGGTCCGCTCGTCGTCCTTATGTAATGCAGCGTGTTGTGCTTAGGCAAGGTCTGAATACCTGCTGGTCTGGTAATGTCTGGATATTCCTTAAGAATGTCGTGAAATACAGTTTCACCAGTAACTGACTTTACTGAAGCGAAATCGCTTGGCAGACTACGGGAAAGTGCAGTAACTGTAAGTGAAGTAAGGTTGTCGATCAGTCGCTGGTTTTTGCAGTCTACCAGAAGTTGGTAGTGGCTTAGAAAATCAACACCAATGATTGGTCTGTTGACGTCTGCAATGGTGAACTTCCACTGGAAATCGCGTCTAAGTCCGAAATTCAAGTGAAGAGTCACAGGACCATAAGTGTGGATGACACTGTTATTAGCAGCGACAAGATCATACTTCGACCTTACACAGGGCGTCTTCATAGCTGATCGCGGGTAAACACATAAATCCGAGCCTGTGTCTACCAGAAACTGTATTTTCGAGCTACGATCTGTGATAAATAGACGGCCTGTAGATGTAGGACAGCCGTTGGCCGCTACTGCCGACTGCCTTGCGCGTTTCCCGAATTGTAAGTACAGGGCTGCTTACACTTGTTGGCCTTGTCTCCATAAGTGTAATGATAGTAGCAGTGTGGATGGTTGTGGGGTGGTTGCCTAGGTCTCGATCGGATACGGCTATTGGAGCGACTTCTCGTGCGTGGCTTCGACCGGGAGTGTGAGTGAGTACAGCATCTCTCATCGAGCTTGCGAGTGAGAATTGCTACTTGTTTCGTCAACTCACTAATTTGTTTTTCCATCTCAATACTGGAAGTCGAAGGCTGTGATGCAGTTGAGGTACTGGCAACTTGAGGAGAGGGTGGAGCAATTTCATAAATTTTGTCCGCTAGATCACCAAGCTTGTCATTCGGTAAGTCCATCTGGAATGCCAAGACTGTCTGGATATTCTGGGGCAATCTGCTTGACCAGATTGTATTGACAAAATCAGCAGGGACATCAGGACCTGCCAGGTCGGTCAAGTGTCTTAAAAACTGAGATGGCTTCCGATCACCTAACTCCTCATGCATCAGCAATTGTTTTACTTTTTTTTCTTTGGAAGCGGAAAGTCGTCTTATTAGTTCAGACTTTAGTTTGAGATATTTATCTGTAGCTGGAGGGTTTATGATAATATCTTTCACCTCTTTCGCGTATATAGGGTCTAAATTTGACGCGACGTAGAAGAACTTTGTATCGTCCGTCGTGATTCGCGAAAGCATAAATTGGCCCTCAATTTGTGCAAACCAAACTGCAGGTTCCTCTGGCCAAAAAGGTGGAATCCTGACGCCAACCCTTTGGACCTCTTCTTTATTTTCCAAACTCATGTTAAAAAAATTATAAATTTAAATGCTCACCGAAATTTTCTTGGACCACAACCCAACAACCACGTTTTTTTTCTCGGGGTCACCAATATGTGGGGTCGAGTATGTAGAAAGTTTACTCCTCCACATGAAAAGTGTAGGGCATTAAAAAACTACACTTAAGTTTATAAAATTTTATAATAAAGAAACAAATTTACAACGATCGAGAAAAAACTATTTACACACATCGGCCGTGCACGAAGCGCTCCGCGAAGTGGCGTGACCGGCCGCGGTTGATGTGCAGGAGGCGCGCGGGCAGCGCGCGGGTGCTCCGAGTGTGGTGGTGGTAATACGTCACGTATTGCTCGTTGGCGTAATATACACAAGCGGAGCGTTTCTCGGTGGAGCGGATTAGACTCCACAGCATCAATCTATATATAGAATAATCCTACTGTTTGTACAAACTGTTTTGTAGGTCACTCGTTATACTAGTGTTAGTTTTTTTTTTTTTTTTTTTATTGTAGCACGGCAAAATGACTGCACTATGCCAGATGGTAAGCACAGTGCAATCCAAAAATAATGCGACCACCGATTGACATTATCCATCGGCGGTCGCCACTATAATGCCGGCCTGAAAAAAGCTGGATATGCACAGGCTGATCCCGAAACGCGACCCACAGAAGCGAATTACTATTACGGGCTTTTTCGCCATATGCGAATGCGATGGTGGTTGCGACCCAGTCAAGCTGTAAAACCCTACCACCCTGCTTTCGCCATTGCCTCGTCAGTTTGGTAGTTTTTGACGTTCATAAGCGCCTTATTAGGGCCTAAACTGAATAAAGAATTTTTGATTTTGATTTTGAGTTATTCAGCAGGGTGCACCACGTGCAGGTGAGGTTGGCTTGGGTGTCTCAAGTCTTATGATGTTATTTGACACCCTTTACACCCCAAAGTAGCGGCACGCGACGACGACTTAGCCCTTTGATAAATACCGACAAACACACTGCGCCTGCTCCTAGTTGAATTTTTGTATGTGTGAGGTCTCTTATGAGTTTTTGGCGGTATAATGTTATGTTGTTTGTCGTGTCAGGTGCTGGAGTGGCAGCGGTCGCAGCTAGCGGTCCGTGCAGCGCCGCCCATCCCGCCGGCGCATATCAAACGTGAGGGGGAGCGTAGGGCGGCGCCCAACGCCGGTGCCGCCCAGACCGGAGCGGCGCCGCCCGCCCCTGCCACCGCTGCCGCCCGCCCTCGCCGCGACCGCGCCGTCTCGCCGGCCGCCATCGCCGCCGCTCTCAACGACTCCGACTCTGACTCTGAGTCAGACGCCAGCTCCGACCCACAACCACAACGGTATGAGGCTCATTTTTTTTTTCTTCAAAGTAGGCAAACGAACATATGGGTTACCTAAAGTTAAGTGATCACCGTCGTCCATAAACACTTGCAACACAAGGGGAGTGTCAAGTAGTAAGATGATCGAGAGCGAGGCAGAGTGGCTCTCCGTCGCCCGATATTATGAGACAGTCATGCTTTTCAAGGAGGCGGCCGTGAGGGAGAGGGAGCAGACTACTAGGATTATTATGTTACGCGGATTACGAACCACACGGCGGCGACGGGTAGGGGGATGACCTTCGGCCGCCATAGATGGGACTTTTTTTTTCGAATTGACTACGTTGGCCTTGCAAGGCCTTTACAGCTTCACCGGGCTACAAGACTACTTCAAGCCGATGCGACTTCCACAATTCTTCAGGGGGCGTCTAACACCCACTCCCTCTTTTGAGGGGTCTATCATCTTAATTGTATCGTCATTAGGGCCCACACCTGTTGGGGGAGCAGACGCAGTGCTAGTCGGCAGTCCCTACTCCCCCACCAATAAGGTGTATGAAGGCACCGTGGGGTTTTAGTTCGTGTCAATCAGACATTACCCATCCTCAGTTGCCCCACAGGATGTTTAGTTAGGTTAGTCTCCATGTTAAAAAAAAAAACGGGAGTGAGAAGAGCGTTGCCAGCCTGTGTTTAGGGGGAGGGGAATTGGACCTCCGGTGCTCTCACTGGCCGAAGAAAACAACAATGCAAGCACTGTTACTTCACGTCGGTTTTCTGTGTGTCGGGTGGTAGTACCCCGGACGAGACGACCCATTCATGCTGACATCGTGACAACGTCATCTCGTGATATTCGTTTCAATTCTTTTTACAATCGACTGTTAATGTATTTTTTTTTTTTTATTGAAGCACGAAATAGTCACTTCACTACGCCTGATGTTAAGCATAGTACAATCCAAAAACATCGGCAACCACCGAGAGACAGATTATCCATCGCCGGTCGCCGCTGTCATGCCGGCCATAATGACGAATGTCTCCCGGTACTGGATATGCACAGGCTGATCCCGAAACGCGACGCGCAGAAGCGAGTCACTATGACGGGCTTTTTCGCCATATACATGATGGTTGCGACCCAGTCGGGCTGTAAAACCCTACCACCCCGCAGTCGCTATTGCCTCGTTCGTTATTCAGCAGGGTGCACCACGTGCAGGTGAGGTTGGCTTGGGTGTCTCAAGTCTTAAGATGTTACGCGACACCCCTTACACCCCAAATGTAACAAACTTAGCGCTTCGTCCGGATTGGTTCGTTTGCATAAATCTGACGCTCCGGGTGTCGCCATCTTGATTCAGAGCTCGAACGGGTGTAAACATAACCAAAACGTCTATTTTAATTTAATTCGTTGCTTATCATAGTAATCTGTTTATACTTTTCTATATTTTATTTACTTTATAACAAAGAGTTGCTGATAATATTTTCTGTGTTATTTAAGTTTTAAATTAGCTGATAGATGCCACTACAGATAATGAATCTTTGATTTAGTTTGTTACTTACTTACATTGAAACCAGATGGCAGCACGGTCGTGCGCCCTTATATATTTTAATTGATCCTATTGTATGATTTTTATTATTATTCAATTTAATATTTTTTTATGATTTTATTTCCAAAACTTTTGATTAATATGTTTATAAACTATTTATTGACAAAATCAATAATATTTAAGAACCGGATAGTACAGAAACGTGACGCCATATTGCCGTAACGGATTTCCGTTGCATTGTTGTCCAGTTACCTGCTAGTCGTGCCTATAGGATTTCTACTTTAAAAACTATATTTTTAATCATATTAAAGTTTTCGATGCGCGTTTTCTTGCCGTGGAGATATTAGGCAATGGCGAACAAAGTCGCGGGTATGTGATAGTGCATTTATAAATACTTTTAGCAGAATCAATTAAATAGACCAAAAAAAAAACCTTTTAACTTCTATCAGCCGATTCAGCAACATACTACTGAACACGGCTATATATCGTACTCTAAACGGATGGGCCGACGCTCCCCACGAGTATGAATCAAGTTCACATTTCACCATGCCTTTCACAGGCCAGTTCCTCCCGATATGTCAGGTCTCACAGGTCAGCTTCTTCGACAAGTCAAGTCAGGACTGGTCAGGTCAAGAGCAGATCCTCAAACACGTCGGGACATGTCAGGTCCAGTCCACCAAGTACAATCAAATACAACGTTAGCAAATACAGCACTGAACATAGTTACAACAAAGTATTACTTGTGTAGTAGATGCTTGACTGTCTGAGCGAGAATACTCGCCCAATAATGTTCCCATTAGAATGCTCTCTGTAAGAATGCCCCGATGACTCTTTTTTTTCGTACTTATTACACTATTGGCCTTGCAAGGCCTTTACAGCTTCACCGGACTACTGTGCCCCGATGACTTGATTGACTCGCCTTTTACAGCTAAGTCACGAACAGTCGATAACGTGATTAGCGTTTCAGGTCATTAGCAACACCCCCGATACAGTCAATAGCATGGAGAGTGCTAATAATACATAAATGTTCCAGGTTGACACTGTCGGAGCGTTTCGGCAAGATGGCGCAGTGGTCCGCGGACCGCTCGGCTCGGCTCGAAAACATGAGGATCACACGACGAGAGAGCAGCCTCCACGTGAGAATAGAACGGGACCCGAGACAGACTGCACACGACGACCCTCTACTCACCGACAGACCGTACGACAAACTATTATATACACACACTTACTATTATCTACATGACGCGATATACACTGGTCTATACCGATGGCAAAGGAGGTGGTCTTCCGGCGCTCTCACTGACCGAAGGAAACGCAAAAATGCAAGCACTGTTACTTCACATCGAATTTTCAGTGTGATTACATGCTATCACTTAAATCATACGATAGTATATACCACCATACACCGACACTGCGACACTTCGTTCGCGTGGAATAAATGCTTTGGGCTAACGCTAATACACAGCGGAAGCTCTCAAGAAGAAAGAACTCCGATTTTGAAAATTTTCTTCATTGGTGCTCCGCTCCTATTGGTCTTAGCGTTATGATATATATCCTATAACCTTCCTCGATAAATGAGCTATATAACACTGAAAGAATTTTTCAAATCGGACCAGTAATTCCTGAGATTACCCCCTACAACGTCACAAACTTTACCTCTTTATAATATTAGTTTGATTAGCATTACTGTTTTACACTGTACATGATTCTAGAAACCTTTTATTTATACGATATTGACGTATTTATTCACTTTTGACATACAGTGGGTTGGACCCGGCGCCGGTCGGTAGCTACCCCGAGGAGTTGCTGGCCGTGGCTCCCGGAGGGCTGCCCTCGTGGGACGATGTTCGAGTCCGATACGACTATTACAAGAAGAGTGGCTATTTAAGAGGTACGTGCTTCAAACTTTACTCCATAGCTCCTAGGGATGAGCGATATTAGTACGATAAACATGGATGTTTTGCCAGCAATTAACATTGTCTGCAAAAACAGAGGTCAACAATGAAAAAAAAATGACATCCAAAGAAAAAACCATACGTACAGCTTACAAATTTGATAATTTTCTAGTCTCTAGTTAGTAGATGCAACGTTCTCATAATGTCGATGTTATCGAAATCAAAACAGCAATGTGTTGTTATTATCGATGTCAAAACATCGATGTTTTTCAGCTAAATATCGATTTTTTTTTTTCAACATCTATGAATATCGATCATCCCTAATAGGACCTCAAGAATTGCTGAGGAATAATTTACAAAAATATATAGTTTTAGATACCAAAAGTGGAGTTATATTAAAAAAAAAAAAAAAAAAAACAAAAACAAGAATAACAACAACAATACAAATCTCTATACGAAAACTCACATCAACAATTAAATAACACAATTACTCATAAAAACCCAGAGGAATATAAACAACAATGTAAATTGGAAAGAACTCACACAATATAACAACAATCGCGCAACACAACCTTTCAGAGAGACGGCCGAACAAGAATGTCTTCAATGACTCAACAGACTAGCCTTTTATAGAATTTAGTCAAGTGACGACTGGCCGATAACTTTCAACCAATGACGTATCAGGTATTTAGTAACACCCCCGATATAGTCAATAGAAAGTCAATAGTAGTACGGAGAGTGCTAACAATAGTATAAACTCTTTCAGTATACCTTTGTAAGTGCTTAAAGGACATAGATCCATCCTTCGGCTGTTGAATTGTTTTCTATTTAGGAATGAAATAGCAGTGTAATAAAAAAATATGTACATATTAAAAAAATAATAATTGAGACGTCACGGGACTCTTGGCAGATGCGAAACATCGAAATTGTTTTGTATAAGTTATATGTGCATTAAAGAACGGATTACGACGGGAATCAGCTATGGCATAATGAAAAGATAAAGCATTACAAATTAGATCCATAAAAATAATGACTGTTTATTTATTTTATTACATAAATTTCCATTTTTATTAAATATAAAAAATCAACTAGGCGCTGGTGTTGGGCGGCATTTATCAAAGAGCGCTAAGTCGTAACACTAATGTAATGAGTGGCCGATAAAACAATTTGAATACTATGTTTATACAAATAGGGTTGCAAATGTTTTTGAGTATTTCGTTAATAGTGCAAAGTTCGTGTATTGCGTCGCCACGCGAACAGTCGAGTTTATCTCTAGTAGAGATATTTCACACCAATAAAATGACATAACTGAAATAATGCATGTTTTTAAATAAATTAAAGTGGAAAAGATAATTTATTAAAACATCGACTTATTCCATTTTACTTCACTTTATTAAGTAACTTCAGAAACCAAGTTTGTCACGTGTTTAAATCAATAAGAGAAGAACTCTCGTCTATTTTCATAGTTTTGATCATATTAAAATGACTCTTGAATTGGACATATTCTTGTATATTCATTTATTTCTGGTGGAAATTTTGATTTAAAAGTTTATTTTGTTAAATAAGCGATTTGTTGTGTAATTTATAGGACTAAGGGAACATATGGACGGATACGAAAAGCTATTTTGTGTTATAATGTTTCTATACCAGGTGAATGTGTAGACAGTAGCAATAATAAAAATATTTATGGATGTCACTCTATACTCGAGTCTAGTTCTAAAACAGTTACAAAATAGGTGCTTAACTAGAAACATACATAAATTATACTCAATCCTTTACCCGCCTATGTTAAAGCATAGTGTGAATGACCATCAAGTTGTAATTGAACGTGGGAACGCCATAAATAAAACAGAAGCGTTTATTATCGAAAGCTATTAACTCCGGGTCGCCCTTTGTATCTTTCGACACCAGTCAATGTACCTAGGTTTAGGTATTACTTTTCTTAGCTATTGTTATCTACCCACCTCTGGTACCGCTCGTCATATTCAAGACACGAGATACTAGCGCCACATATTAGAGGTACGCATAGATACTAGCCCCAAGCGACAATATATAAGAGAGACACATTAACACTAACGCCATTTTATTAAAGATACATAAATGAGAATTATTATTTATATAGATTTCAATGAGACATAAATAGGAATTGATATTATTCATTTATTACTTGCATAACATTAGTTTGATGATAATAATAGTAATTGCTTTGACTTCCATAGTTTGACCTATAAAGGGCTAGATGTCGCTACTCTACACACATAATTGTATGTCTAAACATATTTCAGATAGATAAATAACAATGATTTTATATAGAATCGATGTACGTAAATAATATTAATTTGTTTGTTAATTATTATCTGTGTGTTACTTAAAACATGTAGCAGAATTATAAGTAAATGGTAATTGCTTTGAGTTATATAGTTCGGCTTATAAAAGGCAAGATGTCGGTGTTATCTACGCATTCCTTTGTAAAAAGTACTGTAAGGCGTAACTCTGGCTAAATAAAGAGTGAAAGTAACTAATTGGTATTTATCGGTATCCTGACTGCATCTACTATGTCGTATACACCTGCTAACACTATACATTGGAAAGTCTTAGAATTAATTTTAATTTAGTTTTTCTTGGTTGTTTATTAGTATTTGTTTTGATATTATCATTTTATATGATAAATGTGACTAAGAAATGCCACATTCTTGAATACTGCAAGTGTCCAACCTTACCTGTTATATTTCTTTGTTATTTTGCTGAAGTTTGTTGTTTGAATTAGTGGTATATAAACATAATGTGATCAGGTCTGACGCTGGGCGACTACGTGAAGTGGGAGGAGTGGTGGTACAAATACCAGGAGTGGCTCAAACACGAGCGCGCCTACGAACGCTGGGCGGAGGGCGAGGGTGGTGGAACGGTCAGTACACACAACACATTTTTTTGGTATCATAGGAGACAAACGAACAGATGGGTCACCTAATCTTAAGTGATCACCGCCGTCCATAGACACTAGTAACACACCAGGGGAATCGCAAGCGCGTTGCCATCTTGTGTTTGGGTGTGAAAGGGAGTAGGAAAGGAGAGAGTAGAGGGAGGAAGGAGGGAGTAGGGGAGGGTAGGTGGGTCTCCGGTGCTCTCACTGACCGTACGAAACGCATCAATGCAATTACTGTTACTTGACTCTGTTTTCTGTGTGTCGGGTGGTAGTACCCCGGACGAGCCGAACCATTCATGGTGAAACCAGTTATAGCTTCAGCGTGGCTCTACCGTCTACAAATTCTAATGCTGCATGAAGCTGTTAAGTCTTTGCCAAGCCAATAGTATAGTTTAAAAAAAAAACATTCTAATGCCAGTCTCACACTTTCTTAACGAAACTTTGGTTATTATAATCCTATGTACAGTTACGTAAATTATATGTTCCTATACTTATTATGTTCGCATCAGAATAGTTGAATTTAAATTATATATATTGAATATTTGATTTGTTAGTAGTGTTCAAGTATACAATTAGGTTGCACCACTATAGAAATAATTGTGACCTAACTAACAACTTTATTCCAATAAAGGGGCATCCTAAGAACAGAAATAAGGCAAGGGCCTGCTCCTCGCAGCTACCTAGTAATTGGAAGATGAATTCCGAAGACTGAATATAACCGGAAAGATTGCATAGTAGTGTTTGCACATATATGTAGTCCGGTGAAGCTGTTAAGACCATGCTAGGTCATTAGCGTAGTCAGTTTGAGAAAAAGAAAGTTTGCACATATATGTCGTTTCCTTAATAACTTTTGTGATGGAGTTTTAGGCGGGATTTTGGTCTGTCATGTAGTGGATTTTATATTTTAGTCGTAATCTCGTTATTTGATTCTATATTTTGTATATGTAGTGGTGTTTTACGTAATAGAGTTAGTTTATTGTGCATAAGTGACGTGAATGAAAAATAATATCATAGAGCATGAAATTCTGAGATGTCACAAAGACGCCCTGGAAGGTTCTATAACAAGGGAGCCACCATCTGGTTAGACTATTGAAATGGTCACACGACGCTTGTAATATTGTACCGTATTGTACATTGACACTGGCAAGTGCTTCTGCGGAGACAAAACAAGAAAAGGAAGAATAACAAGATGTTATACTGGGTGTAAGGGGTGTCGCGTAACATTTTAAGACTTGAGACACCCAAGCCAACCTCACTTGCACGTGGTGCACCCTGCTGAATAACGAACGAGGCAATGGCTACAACGGGGTTGTAGGGTTTTACAGCCCGACTGGGTCGCAACCACCATGCATATGGCGAAAAAGCTCGTCATAGTGATTTCGCTTCTGCGCGTCGCGTTTCGGGATCAGCCTGTGCATATCCAGTACCAGGTGACTCGTCATTATGGCCGGCATGACAGCGGCGACCGGCGATGGATAATCTGTCTCTCGTTAGTTGCCGATATTTTTGGATTGTACTATGCTTAACATCAGGCGTAGTGCAGTCACTATGTTGTGGTTCAATAAAAAAAAAAAAATGTGACAATCTGGCCGGAGATATTGTGGTGTTGTGTTGTGTTATGTTGCGTTGCGTTGTGTTGTGTTGCAGGGTCGTCGCGACAGGCGTCGTCGCGGCGGACGACACAAAAAGAGCTGAGGACGCGCCGCCCCCGCTGCGGTTCTCTCCGTAGACCTCGCCGCGGGGGCGTCGCGACACTAAGTGCGCGACACCCACACCGCACCGTTACACGTACGTATTACACGTTATTCATGTCACGTGGCGAGTCGTGGCGACGCGGAACACGAACTTGCCACTATTAACGTAATACTCAAAAAACATTTGTAACCCCGTCTGTGTAAACATAAGATGCGTTTAAATCTTGTGTTTACACAGACGACAATTTAACGACCTTTGATAAATGCCGTCAAAAACACCGCGCTTGCATCTAGATGAATTTTTGTATTTAATAAAAATGAATATATATGTACTTTTCATTATGCCATAGCTGATTGCCGTTGTAATCTGGGGGCTTACCCAAGTTGCTTATCGACAATCACGATTTTTTTTTTTTTTTTTTTTCGATTTGACTATGCTATTGACCCAGCAAAGTCTTAACAGCTTCACCGGACTACCTACTAACGCGAATAGAAAACGGAAAAATGTATGGAGATGACAATATCTAACTGCTATATCACGTGATATAGCGTTCAGATATGTCATCTCGATACATTTTTCAGTTTTCTATTCGCGTTAGTGATTGTCGATAAGCAACTTGGTTTTAGACCCCAAGTTCTTTTAGGCCTATAACTTATACAAGACGATTCCGATGTTTCACATGTGCACGCGTCCCATGACGGTCCATTTTTTTTTGTATAACGCGATTTTTTTTTTTAAATGGCTGTTGTTTTCCAGGCTCCGGAGGAGACGTCCCACTAAATGAGCGTTGTAACGGTGCAAACTGATAGACTATGTGTTCACAATAGTGAAGTGTTGTATTTACGTGTGTCACGCTTTTTTCTTACGTGACGTTTTCTGCCTGTTAACTTTTACTCGTTTAATCGTGACGTCGTGTAACCGTAGTTTTTACGCGTCTCCCTTGTGATTCTACTATATTTTTATGAAAATTTAATTATTAGATAATTGAACAATGTATGTGAATAATTTTATTTTTTAAATGTAAATATATATATTAAACTTAATAAGTGATAGATTTACGGACGGACACTTTATAACATTAGATTAATTGCTGTAATGTATATGATGCAGTTTTCAGAACAAGATATTGTGGTATATATAAAAAACCAAAGTGTTGTTTGTTCAAGAAAAATACTTCTCTAATATTAAAAACTGGAATTTTAATAATTGTAATCTAAATGGTAGTAATGTTTTTAACTTTGCCTCTTGATTAGTTCTTACGTAACGTAAAACTAAGCCTCGACCGTGACTTTACCCCAATTTCTTCTAATATACTTGTCCAGTTTAAAGATATGACTATTTTTTATTACTAACATTCATGCCTATGTCTTTATGGGAAAGCGTGATGATACATATTATTGGAGACTACATTGGAATCGGTTCAGCTGTTTTCAAGTGTCATACATTCGAACAAATTTTCTAATTACAATTTGTGTATAGATTATTTCATTAGACGGATAGAATGCAATAAATTATGTGCAGTATCTCTGTATAATATAGTTAGAAAAACTAGGATCAACCCGCGACTTCGCTTGGAATAGGTACTCTGGGCTAACGCTAACACGCAACGGAAGCTCTCAAGAGGAAAGAAAACCCCGATTTTGAAATATGTTTCATTGATGCTCCGCTCCTATTGGTTTTAGCGTGATGATATATAGCCTATAACCATTCTCGATAAATAACCAGTAATTCCTTAGTTCACCCTGTACAATGTCAGAAACTCACAAATTTAACCTCTTTATAATATTAGTATAAATGTCTTATGTGTGTTTTTTTTGCTCTCCACTCAGAATATTCTGAATATATAATGACATACCACATTTTGCTAGAAAAAAAAAACTGTTTCGGCAGTGTTGCAATGAACGGACTACAAAATTTCCATTTAAGTTTGTCTTCCATCTACAGTAGTTTAGTTGCAAAATATAGCTAAATTTAGGGATAATTTAAATTTCAAGGCCCTATAAAAAATTAAATATCACCATATTTATTCGTCTTGATGGAATTCTTTGTTCGAAATTTAATATAGAATAAGGATTTATTTATTTATATCTATTTAAAAAAAAAAAAACATATTTTTTTGTGTTATTCAAATGAGAAAATTCAAGTTCAATGAAAAACCAGTTAAAATACAAAAAAATCCGTCAAACAATATCTGAGCGGAGAGTTAAATGAAATAAATCAGCTAATTTTGGCACACTTTAACATACATAAAGGATATTGACATACAGACAAACGTTCCAAACGACTCTTGGATATATATCTCATTAATCGTTAACAATAGATTTCACTATTGAATATATCTAGTATCATTTATTGTAAAATTTTGTATTCAAACAGTTGTAAATATTACACTAAAAGACTTTACTCGTTAATTGTACTGTAGAAATTAATAATAAAATAGCCCATCTCCATCAGAGTTACTTGTACAAACTTCAGCTTTAGTTCAATTAGAAATAGGCAGTTGATTAGTATAGTTATGAACAAACTGTATGGCATCCCGCGGTTTCACTCGAGTTTATTTTGAGATTTTGTGCGACTCCGCTGTAGTAGGGGTAAGTTGAGACGTTGAATTATGTTGATTTGTACATAAAATTGTGTTTTTAATTATTTTAATAAATCAGTAACATGTATCGTAGCGTTGTTCTTATGTAGGAAACGTATTTTGAATCGGTGTGTGTATATTATATTTTCTTATATAATCTTGAAAAGATTATTCTAGCTGTTTACTGTCAAACTAGGATAACTAGGTTTTGGCGGTTTTATGTTTTAATTAATTGTAAATATTTATGAATATTAACAAAATCAAACTTGCAAGATTGTCTATTGTCTAGATGTGTATTTAAATCTGCCTATATGTGTGGGAAACATACAATAACTCGGTCTGAACACAAATTAATTATCTTCGTTTTCAAATTACATTATTTAATCGGTTTCTTTCGTTTATGACAGTATCTACCACAGACAGCTCACTTTATACCTACACGATATTGGCGGAATTGTGTATTGCTTTACCCACGTCGACATAAATTAAGGAAATAGTTTTTTTTTTTAAGTAAAAACTACTTTAGACCGTGTTTGCGTCTAAACAAAAATTGGTAGGGAGAAACTTAGGGGTCGCGTCACCGATGACGTCGACATGCTCGTGATGTATAGCGGCCTGTGTACATTTTTTATTGATGTTTTGTATCGAGTTTGTGCAGCAGTGCCAATATATATGAAAATCAGATTAATTTTAATTATTTTAGTTTACGAATTATGAAAGTAATTCATGCTATAATTATTCAAGAGAGAACACAGTTATAACATTATTTTAAGTTTTCACTACTGTCGGTAGTCCTTGCGATAGCCTCGTCTTTTTTTTTTAATAATGTACACGCCATTTTTTTTTATTGTATCTCATTTTTTAGCCTAGATTCAAATCTTTAAACATTGTTTACAGAAAACTAACAGAATATTACTTATATGGTTCTGACAGTGAGCTGACGATATAGTTCATTTCTGTAGTAGTCGTTTTATATTGTATTTTTTTGGAATAGAGTGGTGTATTTTCATGAAAATATATTGGAGAATTATGTTCTGTGAGACTAAATTAAATATTATTGTAAATAGTATATTGATATAATCTCGTAAATGTTAATTATATAGTTTCATAGTAGTAGAATGTATTTATTTACGGATATAAAAGCATACATTATGACTTTGTATGTATTTAGATGTAAATTGATGTTTATAATTTTTGTTGTTTTATTTACTATAATATAAACCTATCCTGAATTATTTTCTACCTCAAGAGTGTCACTTTCCTGACGTTAAGATTTATTTTCGACTTTTTTTTGTTGTGTAGTTAATAATATTACAAATGTCTTGTGATTAAAAGGAATTAGAATTCGAATACTCAAATAAATATCCTAACAAAATGGTGGCTCTCTTGTTAGAACCTTCCAGGGAGTTTTTGTGGAAACTCGGAGTTTCATGCTCTGTGGTATTATTTTCCATTTACTTAACTTGTGCACAATAAACTAACTATATTACGTAAAACACCCCCAAATTTACAAAATATAGAGTCAAATAACACGATTATGAATAAAATATGAAATCCACTACCTGACAGACTAAAATACCACCAGAAACACCCAATATAGTATTGCATATAATTTCTGTCGGACTCACGGTACAGTATCTACCTACATTTGTTAACATGTCTATGTTGACATGCTGTATTCTACGTTGTTACCAGCAATATTATTCGTCCAATAGGACAGGCGAAGGAATTAATATTACATACTGCTAATTCTGAAGTGGTCAATATAAATGGGATTTATGTATTGTTTAGCCAGTTTTTTATTTATGTCCCATGTTAATGTAAAGTCATCTCTATAATATTCTGTACCTTTTTATCTTAATCTTCGCGTATCATAAAATAAAATTGTTCAAATATCCCCAATAGTGGCGTTAATAAAGTCAAAGATAGTTTTAAAATTATCAGGACAAATTAGGAGATCGATATTCAGATAAAGTGTTGTACTGTTTGTTATATGGATTTGGCCGAAGGCCTTTTAAAAAACTATATTTATAAAGTAAATAGTTTATTGAAAGAATTATACAATTACAACTATTAAAAAAGGGTAATTAATAAAATGAATACAAATTAGGGCAAGTGTCAACCGCGCGGATAATGGATTTGAACTAACGTTCCCGATAATGTGACAACGAAAGAAAGCTCAAGAGGTTTGAATCGAAATAGGGTTCCTTTGTCATTTTACGTATGGGAACCTTTATAACAGTACGATTATTTCAACGTTCCAGCAAGATGGTGGCTCCTTTGTTAGAACTTTCCAGGGAATATTTGTGGCATCTCAGAATTCATAGTCCGTGATATTGTTTTCCATTAACTTCACTTATGCACAATAACCGAAGTATATTTCATAAAACATCACCAATTTTACACAATATAGAGGAGTCAAGTAACACAAGATAGTGAATAAAATATAAAGTCCTCTACATGACAGACTAAAATCCCGTCAAAAATTTAACATTGTTACATTGAATATTCGAGAAAAGAGGTTAAAACGTGTATTTGTCACACTTGACATTGGCGGAATTGTCTATATAGCCAGAGGCTATACCGAAAGAAATAACCTGTCGTAACAACGTGTCTCTAGACAAACAACTGTGAGCCTAAAATGTCATACATTTACTAAGGACGCGCTCTCAAAGAGGTACATTTTCATAGTTTTTCAATACGGATTATATCTAAACAAACTTTGGTAAGTGTAATGGTTAACTACAGACACATTTTTTAAAGGTTTTGATTAGGGATGGCGATTCTTCTCGAAAAAGTCGATTTGAATTATGACTGCGGAATCGATTCATGAAATATCGAAGTTTAGAATTGATTAAACATTGATATCTTATTTTGTTGGGTTGTATAAAAAAATACAAGTGACACTTGTTTTCGGAACGTAGTTTTTTAAGTCAAAATTTTAGGAAATTTATTCAATGTTGGCCAGTGGTACTTAACCTTTTTTAAACGGGCCACAAACGCGTTTGACTCATTGTGTTGCGGGCCGCAAACTACAAATATGTATTATATAAAAAACGTAATTTCAAATTAACAACGTATTAATGTAGTTAAAAATGGTTGTCCAATAAAACAAATTTAGTATAGACTTTATATCATAAGGAAAGCATTGTGGTTGGTTATCTGGGATCTATTAAATTAAATATAAATTTATATACTTACTTATAGTTTCTCTGACGGTCACGAAATTTTAAATAATTGAATATATAGTATAATCGGGTAGGCCAACTACAAATACCCGGCGGGCCACAGGTTGAGTATAGCTGATGTAGGGGATTAAAATCGTGTTTTTAATCTTAATTTAATAATTGGATAATGCGAACGATACTGTGAAATTAATAACAGACAAGATATATATATATCTTAATTTCAATCTGCCTATCACGAAAATGTTCAATACGTAATCTTGGTGATCTTGTGTTTTATTGACTCTCTAACAAGAAGGCCACCATTTTGTTAGTAAATTAAAATTGTCACAAGAAACTTGTAATATAATTACTAATAATTAATATACTGGACGATTGGGTGTCAAAAATAAAATAAAACATTTCTCAAACAGAATCATTTATTTTTTAGACATGTATCATTGATCATATTGATTGTTTATTGACATATATTTATATCCAAGGTTCCCAGTCGGTTCGCACCACACCCAGGATCCTCTCATCAGTGCAGTGTTGGAGTAGATTCGACACCTGTTATAAACATATTCAGTGTTATTACAAAAGAGTTAAATACGTATTAAATAATTGCTTTAAAAAGGTGTCGTATTAAATACACCGCGCTCGCCCGAGGCAAGTTCGCGTTGTCCTTGTTTCGCAAGCCTAACCCTAACCTAACCAAAGTGAGAGATAAGAGCGAGATGGCGGACATTCAATGAGCGCGGTGCATTTAAAACAAAACCTTTTTAAAGCAAATATTCAACAGGTATTTAACTTTTTTGTAATAACACTGATATAGTTTGGATAAGGGGCAAGATTTAAGGAATATATATATATAATAATATTACAAAGCCGAAGAGTTTGCTTCAACTACTGGTACGATTTGAAAAAATAAAGCCCTAACAGTAGTCCGGTGAAGCTGTTAAGTAAGACTTTGCTGGGTCAATAGCGTAGTCAGTTCGAAAAAAAAAGCCCTAACAATTAAATTATCAATGAGCTGATACGACAGGAGCAATTTACAATATGGATCACCGCGAATTTGGTATCTTAACTCCGCCTTCCCAATACATTCTTGATAATTTAATGTATGTCCGAAAGAATCTTGATAAACTGGATTTTGTAAAAGGCCGGCATAGTCTAAATACTAGGAACCGTGACAAACTGGTTATCCCATGTTTTAGACTTAGTAAAACGAGTAATAGTTTTGTGGGAAATAGTGTATGGTTCTATAACAAAGTTCCAAAGGATATTACCGATTTGCCTGATTGTGAATTTAAGTACCATGTCAAGTGGGTTTTGGTCTCAAAAGACTATTATAGAGTGGATCAGTATGTGAACGATAGTGATGTCTGGAATTGACTCCACTCTGTGCATCCATTAAAAACATTTCTGTGATGTATGTAATATATTCTAAATATTATATGTATTTCTTAAAAAGATGAACTAGATCAGAGTTTCTTGCCGGTTCTACTGGATGACTGGGTTGTTTCCGAACCGGTGGTAGTTCATAAGCGCCTTATTAGAGCCTAAACTGAATAAAGTATTTTTGATCTTGATTTTGAAGCCGAGTATACACTATTCAGTGCGATCACCGACCCGAGCGTGACGATTTACTTTAATTCACTCTTCAATACGATTAAATCAATTCTCACTTTAAAACCTAAGCCCTAACAATTACCAACAGGTTGACAACCGGAGCCGTATATACACGACTCAACGCGTCACTACCCGAGAGGGACGGTTCACTCTCATTCACTCGTCAACACGATTAATTCAGTTTTCACTTCAAAATTAAAGCCCTAACCATTACCAATTTAAGAAGATACATCTCACCTGTTCCTCGACACTGTATCTCTCTTTCTTCTCGTACCTTCCGAAGACGTTCTCAAACAGCTGTATGTATTTCTCCTTGTATTTCTCATTGGAACTGGTTATAACGTGTTCTGATATCTGATGCGACAGCATCCTGCCTTCTAATATACCTTCCATGTACTGGAACTGGGAATATTATCAACAGATGAACAGTGAATTCGATTTCTACTAATCGGTTACTTATCAACAAAAAAAAAAAAGTCGAGACAGACTCATGAAGACTGCTGATAGAAGTGTAAACACGAAACAATGCAGAATTTATTTATTGATATTGTTAGTGTGGTTTTCATATCTATTGATACTCGCGAGTAATAATTATATGAATTTTTGTAGGTGGTAGAGCCACGCTGAACCTATAACTGGTTTTAGTAGGGATGGTTTGGCTCGACCGGGGTACTACCAGCCTCTCACAGAAAACCAACGTGAAGTAACAGTGCGTAACGGTGGTAGACCACCTACAAAATATATCTGATGATGTAATAGTTAAAGGAATTAAAAGGGTTAATAATACCTTATCGTGGAACTCGTCTCCCATCCATTTGAAGATGAACTTCAGCGTGGGGAGTACCAGAGCGTGGACCTCGCGGAGTGAACCCAGGATCCCTTGCATCCTACTCTCCAGTACTGAAAGAGGACAATGAAGAAACACACACATCAATCAATATATTTAATTGTTACATTACAAAATGAACTTTACAATGAAAATCGTTGCTAATATTTTACTATTTTTTTTTAACATTTCTAAACCTTGTACATGTGAGAGATAAAAAAACCATAAAACTAAAAAAAACGAAAAACCTTATGAATGGTGAAATCTGAACGACGTTTTCAGTGTGTCAAAACTGGAAATCTTAATCAACAATTGAATTTAGTTCATTTTTAAATTTAATCAAGTAAAAAAAAAAATTACCGTTCAAAAGTTATTCATTTCTTTATTTTTATAATATCTTCACATTTTTTTAATGTACAAAATTTCAAAATATTTAAAAATTATAACGGCTAAAATTGCATTCAGCTCATTTTGAAACTTAACAACTCAAGTATTCTTCCCTAGGGTTGAATCTAGATTAAGACGAGCGACACCGCGATCGAAGGTTAGTATATAATATTACTAACGAGAAGTGAGGGTGAGTACTGTATTCAGTTTAGTAAAGTGGGACACACAAATATACATCACTGCTACAACACTCCACGACCACCCCCACACACGTGCATGCCTACACGCTTACACATTAAAGTGGAAGGGTTTACTTTTTCCCATATTGAACTGAAAAACTCGCAATTTTCCGATAATAAATATATGGAGGAGTTGTTGAGGCGTGTATGCTTTGTACATATATACGTTTCAACAACTCATACATATATGAATAGTTAGCTAGGTTAGCTAAGATAGGACGCGATTTGCATGTAACAGGCAACAGCCAAGCCGAGGTGTGCCGTGCACCCTTGAGCTGGTTGCCAAAATAAAATCGACTGAGTGCCTTAAGCGCTCACCTTAGTAGTCCGATGAAGCTGTTAAGACCGTGCTGGGTCAATAGTGTAGTCATTTCGAAATAAATAAGTACCTTGAGGGTCGCAGAGTGCCAGCAGGTTCCTGGTGAGCCTCGCGGGAGCCAACTCCTTAGAGTTCCCGTACTGCAGCAGCGCCGCCCAGTCCACGCTGCAGACGGTACCATCACGCAGGGAATACATCAAGTTGTTTAAATGCCGATCCCCCAGACCTGGGTATTGATAACCATGATCAATTAATCGATTATTCTATGAAGACTCGATTCGCTCAACTATTGATTTTTTATCGATATTTTTTTTATCTTTATTTTTTGTCAACCAATCTCTCAAATTATTACTGCCATTGTCATGTAGTTAATAATATTACAAGCGTCGTGTGATTATTTCAATATTCTAACAAGATGGTGGATCACTTGTTAGAACCTTCCTGGGGGTTTTTGTGGCATCTCAGAATTTCATGCTCCATGGAATTATTTTCCATTCACTTCACTTATGCACAATAACCAAACTATATTACGTAAAACACCACCAAGTTTACAAAATATAGAGTCCAATAACACAAGATTATGAATAAAATATAAAGAACACATGGCATTCCAAGATCCTGTCAAAAACTCCGATAATCAGCTTAAAACCCTAAACTGCTATATCGATCAACCAATTACCGTATGAAGAATGGCTAATGTGAGTTCAACAATCGATTTCTATCAATTAAATCGGTAGAATTAGTTTCAAATATTAAGAAATCAAACCTGTAATCGATAATAAGATCTAAACGCCATTATACTATATCGATATTACGATTAGTATCAAGACTCGATTAACTTAGTTAAACAATCTATTTATATCAGTTAAAACAGTATAATTCATAATTAAAAGGTGAGAAATCATATCTCATAAGTACCCCTCAAAATATGATACAGATATCGGCCTCAAAACACTGCTGCACAATATCGATCATTCGATTACCGTACAAGAACTCAATCGTTTGAGTTCTTTAAGCTCTACAATCGATTTCTATTAGTTTAAACCGTAGAATTAGTATCATGAAGAATGAGAAATCATATAAGTTGTCCCTTAAACATGAATATCCAAAACCGACTTTAAACATCTCTGTGCAATATCTATCAATCGATTACTGTATCAAACCGCAATTATTTTAGTATAATATTCGATTTCTGTCAGTTTAAACCACATAATTAGTATTAAATTGGGAAACATATGGTTCAAAATCATATCTTGTAAATTGTCTCTCAAAACTTAATATCGATAACCAGCCCTAAGCACTATTGTTTTATATCGAGTGAAGGACTCGATTATTTTAAATCAACAATCGATTGTATACAATTACATATAGATTTATTTCGAGTATCTCGGAAACGGCTCTAACGATTTCTTTCAAAGTTAGTCTTTAGATACGGTGTTGCGTTTTAAATCTATTCACATAGGCGTCTTTTCTAAAAAAACTCAACTTTGTAAAAAAAAAAAAGTTTTTTGTAATTAATCATTAATCTCATATATTTTGTAAATTTGAGCAATATTTGCATCGTTTACAATAAAATACAGTGGTTGAGAGGCTCCTTAGAGCCTTGAATAACATCGACGATGGAATGCGTATCGAACAACGATCACCGTCGTTTTTATATTGGACTTTGTATATCACTTGAGATAGTAGACTAGACGTCATGATACCTTGTCACTTGATAAAAATAGACCGTTGCTGTAATATCATTTGACAGTGAAATTTCAAGCCCATCACGTGATACAAAAAACATACCTAATATCCAGACGAGAATGGTCATGAAAGCCAACGAATCCAGGAACCTGCCTTTCTTCTCTATGTAATCCTGGATACAGGAGCTGCTTCTCTCGATCGCTGATCTGGAATTCCACAGATTCTATTACATAGTTTGTAATTATATTTTAAGAGTTTTTTAACAGATTTTGTGTATTCTAAATAGATGGCATGATTGTCTAGAGATAAATAAAAAAAATTGAGCAGTCACGGGACGCCTGGCAGATGTGAAACATGGAAATTGTTTTATATAAGTTATATGCATAAAAGAACAGATTACGCCAGGAATCAGCTATGGCATAATGAAAATATAAAGCATTACAAATCTGTTCCATAAAATACTACGATAAATTTCTTAACAGTGATGACATATTTTCTAATAATTTATTATTTTATAAAAAGAAAGTGGCTGATATCCTGTATAAGACTGCCACGTTAAGTATATATTCATGTATTTTTATTCTTTAATTCTTTATTACATTTGGTACGTTAAAAGAAACAAGTTTCATTCCAAGATGTACAAAAAAAGAGATTATTTCCAATTGATTTAATCCACGCGACAGTAAATACTTATTAAATCAATGCTATGTCTTAAAAATATGTTTTTCTTTTATACTTTTTAGTAAATAGTATTTTTTTTTAATTATAGTATTTTAGTGAATAGTTAACTCATATAAAAAATAAATAGTTAAGTTAAAAATAATGCACCTAATAGTTGCTCACAGAAACGATTTTTCACGCAGACAATAAAAAAAGAGCGAAAGCAAAAAAAGGCGCGGACCAAAAGTCTGCAGAACAGAAGAATAAGTTTTTTTTTTTATTATAGTACATTAAGCCTTTGATTTATATTATAATTATAAAATGTTTATGTATGTCTGTTTGTTACGTAAAAAATATAATGTATAATTAATGTAGATTTATTCAAGTTTTCACTCCTATCGTGTGGTTATAAGTACACACCTACTTTCTTTTCATATACGGCTAATTGACGTGAAAAACAGACTTGGTGTTGTACCTGAGAGTGATGGCCGGGACGTTGGAGCACAGCTTTCTGTATCTCTCCACGGAGGAGTGTGCGGACTGGAGTATCAGCTCTCCGTCCTTCAGCTTTGTCACCGTCTCTGCCGGGACACCTTCGTTATGGCTTTATGATACACAAGCTGTTACCCGCGACTTTGTCTGTCATTTGTCATCTTAAGAATCTATACTAATATAATAAAGAGGTAAAGTTTGTGTCGTTGTAGGGGATAATCTCAGGAGCTACTGATCCGATTTGAATAATTATTTCAATGTTATATAGCTCATTTATCGATGACGGTTATAATAGAAAAGAATTATGGAATAGATACTTTGGGCTAACGCTAACATGTACCGGAAGCTCGCAAGAGGAAAAAACACCCCGATTTTGAAACATTCTTCATTTGTGCTCCGCTCCTATTGGTCTTAGCGTGATGATATATAACCTATAACCATTCTCGATGAATGATCTATATAAAATTGAAAGAATTTTTCAAATCGGATCGGTAGTTACTGAGATTACCCCCTACAACGTTACATACTTTAACCTCTTTATAATATTAGTATAGATGATCGCCCCTTGTAAAATATCAGGGAACACCATCTGTTCCCCTATATTATATTGCGGAATAACCTTATTTTCCGAACATTGTTATCGGAGGTTGTTATATAATTAAACTAGTTTTACTCCTGGGTTTATTTGTTATATTATCACAGTATTATTTTTAGAGTGTTTTTCAATGAAGCTTTTTTTAGTAAGTGTTACAATTTACAAGCACACTGAAGCTATAATTGATTTCAGCATTAATGTGTCATATCGTCCCCGCTACTACCATCCGACACACAAAAACACACACGTCAACTAACACTGCACGCATTGTTACGTTTCGTTCGTTTAGTGAGAGCGTCGGAGACCCACCTCCTCTCCTCTCCCTTCGTTTCCATCTCCTTCCCCATCCCCCAATATGGTTCCATCACGATTTTTTTCTTCATTTGAAGTTTTGACTCAGTTAATAGGATTCGAGAATCTACGTTCATCCACGCGGTGTCCAAACACGCTATCACCTAAGATTCTAACCATCATTGTTTTAGTAAATTTTGCACAACAACAAGCATCTCATCAGATGACCCACCTGTCCGTTTACCTCCTATGATTTTTTTTCTTTTTTTATATCATAACGGGCAAACGAACAGACGGGTCACCCGATGGTAAGTCATCACCGCTGTCCATAGACACTTGCAACATCTGGGGTTGTTACAAGTGCGTTGATCACGATAAAAAAAATGATATAAAAAAAAGTGATGCGTTGTCGTACAAACAGACAGACAGACATTTCTAAAAAATACTGAAATGTATATAATTCTTTCACGAAATTCGAAAAAGTACAAACACATCATATTTACATTTTTATCTATACTCTAATATTATAAAGAGGTAAAGTTTGTGATGTGACGTTGTAGGGGGTTAGTCTCAGGAACTACTGGTCCGATTTGAATAACTCTTTCAGTGTTATATAGCTCATTCATCGAGAATGATTATAGGCTATATATCATCACGCTAAGACCAATAGGAGCGAAACACAGATGAAAAATGTTTCAAAATCGGGATGTTTTTTTCCTTTTGACAACTGCTGCGTGTTAGTGTATCAATTTCACGCGAACGAAGTCGCGGGCAGAGGCTAGTTATATGTATAGATATAAATTTAGTCCGGTGAAGCTGTGAAAGCCTAGTAAGGCCAATAGCGTAGTCAGTTCGAAAAAAAAAAAAAATTTAATTCAATAATACTTTTGTTCATCACTGAAAATAATCTTCTGGTCACAGAGAGATCCTGTTGTAAATTTTTTTTTTGTTTTTTTTTTTTTATATCATAGGAGGCAAACGAACAGATGGGTCACCTGATGTTAAGTGATCACCACCGTCCATAGATACTTGCAACACCAGGGGAGTCGCAAGTGCGTTGCCAACCTGTATTTGGGAGGAGGGTAGAGGAGGGGCAGAAAGGAAAGGAGGAAGGGGAAAGGGAGGGTAGTGGGTCTCCGGCTCTCTCACTGACCGAACGAAACGCAACAATGCAAGCACTGTTTACTTCACGTCAGTTTTCTGTGGGTCGGGTGGTAGTACCCCGGACGAGCCGAACCCATTCGTGCTGAAAACAATAATGTCTTCAGCTTGGCTCTACCACTACCAAAAAGTACAAAATAAGTATAGAATGTACTTACGTTCCAATTTACACGAGTCTGATATCATTTCCCTGAGGGTTTTGTGGTCTTCTAGATATTGTATGAGACCGGAATCATCACCTAACGGAGTCACCTGTCCAAAGATCATAAAAATCGCTTAAAGATGGACACACATACTCTAATTTAATCTAAATACATTAGACACGAAAATTAAAAGATATATATATGAAAAAAAAAATACTAACAACCAGGCTGTAATTTAACAGCAAATGGCCGTACATTAGAAATGTATTAACATATATTTCTCGAGTTTTTTTTTAACTTTATTTTTGGCAATCAATCTTTCCGATTATTACTGCCATTGTCACGTAGTCAATAATATCACAAACTTCGTGCGATCATTCCAATATTAAGCATCGTGTGAAACCATATTCTAACAAGATGGTGGATCCCGTGCTAGAACCTTCTAGGGAGTTTTTGTGGCATCTCAGAATTTCATGCTCCGTGTTATTATTTTCCATTCACTTCACTTATGCATATTAAACTAACTATATTACGTAAAACACCACCAAATTTACACAATATATAGTCAAATAACACAAGATTATGAATAAAATATAAAATCCACTACATGACAGACTAAAACCCCGTCAAAAACTCACATTTCTCGAGTTATTGACTGTTATAATTAAACAGGAGTTATTTGCTATGGATGAGATTACATTTTCTAAAGAAGCATTATGGTTAGATTAAAAAAAAAGAAATAGAGCCCTTGACCGTTTTCTCATTCACACTTTTATGTGGAGACTTTTAACGCTTTTTTTTTTTCAATTTGACGTAGTAGTACGATTATCGAAAAATTTTTCCTTCATACCAACTATGTCTTGGCAATTACAAAAAACAACAACAACAAAAAAAAATTAAGCCGTCACGGAACACCCGGCAGATGTGAAACATCGAAATTATTCGAATCGAACGAATCTAAAATTCTGAAATTTTCAAATTACACTACTATAGGTATGCGAGCTCAGTGCTGCAAAAGAGATTGCGCACAGTCGCTTACGCATAGCATCTCGTCGCCACGTCTCACACAGTCGCCACGCCAACAATCACGTTTACCCTCCGCTTATAGATGTTTCATATAAAAAAAAGAAAAAAAAGAGGACTTTGGTTTTATAATATGTATAGTAGTGAAGATGCCGACCTCGTAATGTTGGAAGAGGGTTCCGGCGGGCGAGTACTGGAGGAGAATCCGTCCGACGCGTAGTGCGCACGCGTCGGCGCGCATCCTCTCTCCTCCTTTGTGCAACAGCCGCAGCCTCCCGCCGTCGGAGAGGCGCGCCTGCAGCACGCACGGACGACGCACAGACCCCAACATCACTTGTACCTACAATACAAACTATTTATATATTGCGTGCACGTGTACGTATGCGTGTACGCACACGTTTTTTTTTTTTTATATCAAAGGAGGTAAACGAACTGGTGGGTCACATGATGTTAAGTGATCACCACCGTCCATAGACACTAGGGACATAAGGGACGTCGCAAGTGCGTTGCCAGCCTGTATATGGGAGAAGGGGGAGAGGAAGGAAAGAGGAAGGGACGTGGGCCTCCGGCTCTCTCACTGACCGAACGAAACACAACAATGCAAGCACTGTTATTTCACGTCGGTTATCTGTGAGAGGGGTAGTACTACCCCGGAGGAGCCGACCCATTCATGCTGAAACCAAAAATAGCTTCAGCGTGGCTCTACCACCTACAAAAAATAACTATTAATGTACTGGGGTCATTCAAACATTACGTAAGCAGCATATTCATTCGTTTAGCAAGCCTCTTAACCGGTCGCGCTGAACGACGACTGATTTAATTTATTTCTATCTACATTAAGTCCAAAAAAAAAAAAACATTACGTAAGCAGAATTTTTGTAATTTCCAGCCTCAACCTGGTCAGAAATAGGTAAGCAATGTTCTTAACTCTCCCCCCATAATTACATAAACATTTATATAAGTATATGCAAATTTGTTCTAATTTAGTAAATAAATATTCCGTATGTAGTCACTATCTTATGTCATCAAAAATAAGCAAATCAATGACCCCACCCCTCCTCCCATCAATGCTTACATAATACTTGAATGACCCACTCTACCAGATGAAAGGTTAAACAGTTGCAATATTCTAGGATATAATACTTCACGGTCACATTTAACATATAGAATAGTAATATCAAAACAAATATTTATAAACAACAAAGAGAATCTTAGAGTTTGTCCTAAAACTTTCAAAAGTATAAACACAAACGTAATAAACCTAGGTGCAATGACCGATTTCGAAAACTATAAGGAGCGACACGGACTTAATAACCTTCGATTATAAAACGGACAATAAACCGTTTTATTTTGTTCATGTCGTTCCCACGTTCACTTTCAAATGAAAGTGAAATCTCACGACGGTCATTGACAATATGCTTTAACGTTTTAATTGTTGTATTTTTCTAGATAATTGGGTTAAATGTTAAGCACCATCTTTTTTAAATTTATTTAGAATCAGAATCGAGTACAAAGTATCCTCCATAGTGCTACTGAGTAAACTTTCTAGCTATATAGTCCTAAAGTTTGAAAATGCTGTTTCATTCCATCGCCACAACAGAGACAGTATTATAGTACAAATTATATTATGTGATACATTACCCGTTCATCGAATTTCACGATATTGACGCCCGGAGGCAAGCCCAGTAGCGTGCTCAGGCATGTCTCTGTCTCCAAGCCGTCTTTAGCCAGCTCTGGGCATAGCTGTGAGAGACGTAATACCCTTTGTGGAGCCACGTCCAACTTTGACACTATACTACGTAGTATCTGTCGCTTTGTATCTGCATCTGTTTTACCTGTAAATACACAAGTCGATCAGCAATCGTTCAAAGTCTTAGACAACCATCGTAATTCACCTCTCTCTCTCTTAGCCATCATCAGAGTAAGCACGTTGGACCCTAGGTATTCATTTCGCATGATTATGCCATTCCTCACCCCCAAATCCACTAAAAATGTCCAAATAACAACAACAAACTCCATACTAATTTGGGGTGTAAGGGGTGTCGAGTAAGATCTTAAGACTTGAGACACTCAAGCCAACCTCACCTGCACGTGATTTTTTTTTTATTAACGTGGGGAAATCCCTAACGGATACGCTACCCTCCCGAGGGAGAGGGTAGGTTATGTCCGATTCGCACGGACTAAAACCCCACGGTGTACCGTCCGCCGCATGGAAGGGGCAGCCAGGGATCGAGCATGCTCACTGACCTGAAACTGCCCCTGCGGCAGCCTGGCGAGTGTACGCCAGGCTTCGCCCTACTATAGAGAGGCTACTGGGTACACGACCAGCAGCCTCCCCTCGTCAGCCTCACCCGTGCAACGAGGAGATGGGGGGCCCCGCCCCATCCCCTCAGGTTTGGCGACGGTTTTGGGAGAGACAGGCATTACGCCTCGCCCCTCCCGCTGCTCTTCTTTGGCGGAGAGGACCACTTCTGGGATCGACCTCCCGGGCCCCCTCCGCCGCCTCCTTCTGTGAGATGACGGTCTCGCAAAAGGAGGCCACAGCAGCCCAGATGTCCTCGCTGCCGAGCATGGCCGAAACCACGCCCGGCAGCGAGAGATCGTCCCCCACCGCCGCAACCAGGGCGCGGCGCTGATCGCCCCACGCGGCGCACTCCGAGCCCCAGCCCCTATTCACCCAGGCCGACAGGACCGGGCGGACGGCGTCTATGGTAAATCTTCCGTAACGCTCGTCCGGCAGGCGTCGGCCCCACCTCTCTATTTGCTCGCTGCGGGCTGTAGCCCGCAGCGCAGCGATCTCCCTGGGCGCCGGAGGTCTACCTCGGGATTTTCCGGCCGCCGCGTAATTGTACACGGCGGCAAGTGTTTCCGCCTCCAGCTCCCAGGGTAGAGCCCGCGAGCACCATGGCCGCCGCCGAGGACACCGTGCGGTACCCGCGGATCTCCCTCAACGCCACTGTACGCTGCGCTTTGCGCAGGACGCGAACGTTCGTGGCGCTGAGGGAGTCCGCCCACACAGGCGCCCCGTAGGCGGCCATGGCCCTCACCACCCCAGTATAAAGACGGCGGCAGGCAGCGCCCGGCCCTCCCGTGTTCGGGAGAAGGCGGCCGAGCGCCGCCGCCGCCCCTACTATACGCGGTCCGAGCCTCTTGAAGTGGGGCTCGAACCGCCAACGCCCGTCCAGGGTGAGGCCCAGATATTCCATCGTGGACCCCACCCTGATACGTACTCCTCCCACCGTTATATGGGCCCCAGAGGGTGGCCCCTGCCGAGGCCCGTGAAACAGCAGGGCCTCGATTTTTTCGAGGGCCACTCTGAGGCCCAGTCAGCGGATGCGCCCGACCACGAAGGTCGTAGCCAGCGTGGTCAGGCGCACCAGCTCCGTCCATTCCCTTCCCCGGGCTACGACTAGGGTGTCGTCCGCGTAGCATATTAGACGTGCTCCTGAAGGGAGCGCGCCGCGGAGCACCCAGTCGTAGCCCAGGTTCCACAACAAGGGCCCCAGGACCGAGCCTTGTGGGACCCCGCAAGGAGTCCCACGTCGGACCGTCCGCCCTCTGCTGTCTGCGTAGACGACCTCCCTTCCCTCGAGGTACGCCTCCAACAGCCGCCGCAGGTACGGGGGCACCCCGAAAAATCGGAGCACCTCCCGTATTACTCCGTGCGGCAGGCTGTTGAAGGCGTTGGCGATGTCCAGTGACACCGCCAACAGCCTCTGACCCCGGGAGGTCGCCTGCGCAGAGAGCTCCTTCAGGAGGCTCAGGGCGTCCAGTGTTGAACGCCCCGACCGGAAGCCGAACTGCGCGTCGGACAAGTTCGGCCTTACGTCTTCCAGGTGCCGGACGACCCGGGACGCGATCACCCTTTCGAGCACCTTCCCGGTGTCGTCCAGCAAGACGATGGGCCGGTATGCCGACGCGCTGTCCGGAGAGCGGCCCGCCTTAGGGATAAGGACGAGCCGCCCCGTCTTCCAGGGCTTCGGGAACTGTCCTTCCGCCAGACACCCTGCTGAATAACGAACGAGGCAATGGCGATAGCGGGGTGGTAGGGTTATACAGCCCGACTGGGTCGCAACCACCATGTACATGGCGAAAAAGCCCGTCATAGTGACTCGCTTCTGCGCGTCGCGTTTCGGGATCAGCCTGTGCATATCCAGTACCGGGTGACTTTCGTCATTATGTCCGGCATGACAGCGGCGACCGACGATGGATGATCTGTCTCTCGGTGGTCGCCACTGTTTTTGGATTATACTATGCTTACCATCAGGCATAGTGCAGTCACTTTTTCGTGCTTCAATAAAAAAAATACTAACTCGTTATCCACTAAATTGATATCGTTTGATTTTTTTTT
>JACEII010000092.1:1439399-1451023 GCA_014332785.1 Antheraea mylitta
ATTGAAATATAGAATACATTTCAATTACTTATTCCTAGAAACGTGCTTTTTCTGTTCTTTTTTATGAAAATGTAGAAAGTACATACATTTACATTTTTATTATACATAAGTGGATGGGAAATAACACCACGGAGCATGGATTCTTACTTACCACAAAAATCTCTGGAAAGTTCTCTTGTTAGAAACATTGAAATAATCGCTAAAGGATTGTAACATTTTTTTTTTTTAACTTTGGCAATCAATCGTTCCGATTATTACTGCCATTGTCACGCAGTCAATAATATCACAAGCGTCGTGCGATCATACAATATTAAGCATTGTGTGAATCAATATTTACAAGATGGTGGATCTCTTGCTAGAATCTTCCGGGGAGTTTTTGTGGAATCTCAGAATTTCATGCTCCGTGGTATTATTTTCCATTCTCTTCACTTATGCACAACAAATAACCTATATTACGTAATACGTAATATAACCTATATACGTAAATCACCACAAATTTACACAATATAGAGTCAACTAACACAAGATTATGAATAAAATATAAAATCCACTACATGACAGACTGAAATCCCGCCAAAAACTCCCGGCTTCGTAGTTATTGCACGATAACTCAATGTAACAATATTACTTGGCAGTAATAATCTAGCAGAAATTTAGTTGTCAAAAAAAAAACCATAGTGTCTTCACCGAAATACGCCTAAAGCTATTTACTATTCAAACAGTTCGAGAAGGTTCCACCCCAGTATATATAAAAAAGTAAACTAAAAAAGCTGTAGGTACGTCGTAAACGCTTCGATAGCGCCTAGTTAAAACTTGGCTAACTAGCTTACTTCTAACGGCTGTCCCGTCAATCCGTCCGTGTCTAAACAATATATAACTATTTCACCACTGACATTGAGAATATGCCATTTGACATCCACATTTTATCCAAGACAGTGTGGAGTTACAATATCATTCTACGTATGTGTGCGTTATCGTGCCATTTGTTTTGTCAAAATATCATGTAGGGAACGTAACCACATCTTTCTACATATAAAATTATTGCATTATAACCCAAAGAAGTTTCACTTTCGTCACAGCTTGTATACGAACTGTTTTTTTTTTCATATTTTCAAGAGGACTCGAGGAAATGCCTCACATTTTCCATCGTTACAGTATTAAGCGAGCTTAAGCAAGTTTTTACTTTTTTTTAATTACCTTATCATGAGTCTCGCCGCCCATTCCGCCATACAATCAGACCGTTTCATGTGGAATCTGGGAGACTCCAAGGTAGTATCCATTGAATCATTCAAGTTTATATCCGAACATATACATTCTGTGTACTGAAAAATTAAACAATTTAGACAATTATATACTTTAAATTGGATGCAACTTACACACACTTTATGAACACAGTAGCCTCTGCTCGCGACTTCTTCCGCGTGGAATAGTTATTTTTGGCTAACATTAACATGTAGCGGAAGCTCTCGAGAGGAAAAATTAGTCCATTTTTCATTGGTCTTAGCGTGCTTATATCTATTCATTCATGCTGAATTCAGTTATACTTCCGAGTGGCTCTACCACCTTCAAAACTCTTGTTTGTTACATGACATTTACCTCTCCTCCTCCTTATACTCACACAATCTATCAACACCTTATTCGGTCTTCATCTACTCCTATACCCATCCACCTTCGTATTCAAAACTTTTCTAGTTATATTTTTTTTTATCATAGGAGGTAAACGAAATGGTCGGTCACCTGATGTTAAGTGATCACCACCGTCCATTGACACCAGCAACACCAGGGATGTCGCAAGTGCCTTGCCAGCCTGTGTTGGTGGGGAAGGGGGAAGGGCGATGGGAGGGAGGGTAGAGAGGTGGGCCTGTTACTTCACGTGAGTGTTTTTGTAGGTCGGGTGTTACTACCGGGGGCGAGCCGACACATTCGAGCTGAAACCAGTTATAGCTTCAGCGTGCCCCTACTTCCATCTCTCGTCATGACATGCCCGTACCATGCTAACCTATTACTCCTCGACTTGTCTATCACTGGTGATACTTTCATACCTCCTCTTACATCACGTGTTAAATGTAAATAATAGTTTGGAGGAGCTCACCGCGGAAGTAATGAACTGATTGACCGGCCATTTCTCGAGTTCCTTCAGGCGTCTCATTTTCTTAACGTGGTCGTTACTACGAGAACACCACGCTAATCTGCCCAGCCAAGTCTTATCATCTACGACAATAATATTAACGACAATAAAAGTTGGGAAATTGAAAGTTTTGGCTAGATTTTTTTAGTCTGTAATTCATTTGCTTTTATTTCTTTCATAATCTTGGGTTATTTGATCCTGCCATTAAATATTACAAAAAGAATACCTCTGCCACGTCTGCTTTGCCTTGCGGAATAATATACCTAAACATTCTTCACGAGTCACATTATCTACTGAAAACCGCATGGAAATCCGTTCATCGTTTAACTTTTAATAGAGTGAAGTGATTTTAATGAAACAAAGAGTAAGTTTACTCTCGAGGATACGCTTAATAATTTTCTTGTCTGAAGTTTTATTGTGAACCTAGTACTTTAGCAATGATGCATACAAATAGGTAGACATTTCTAAAATTGATTGAAATGTATTCTATTACTTATTCCTAGACACCGGAGACATTTTTTTTTTTCGAAAATCGTAAAAGTAACATTACATTCTTATTATATGTATAGAAGATCATAGACATTTAACAGAAAATTATTCAATTTAGAGTATTAAAACCGTATTTTTAACCTCAATCGAATAATTGGAAAATGGGAATGATAATGTAAAATCAGTAGGAAGATATCCTAGTATAAATTTTAATTTCAATCTTCGTATTAGATTAGGGAATTTTGTAGGTGGTAGAGCCACATTGATGATATTACTAGTTTCAACATGAATGGGTCGGCTCGTCCAGGGTAGTACTACCCGACACACAAAAACACCGACGTGAAATAACAATGCTTGCAGTGTTGCGTTTCATTCGGTCAGTGAGCGTGCCGGAGGCCCATCTCCCTCCCTCTGCCTTCCCCAACAACACAGGCTTGCAATGCGCTTGCAAATCGCTTTCAACTCCTCTGGTGTTACTGGTGTCTATGGACGGTGGTGATCACTTAACATCAGGTGACCCACAAAACAAAACAAAATAAATACACTGAATCAGATGATACACATGTAGTCGCTGACTGCTTTACCGAGAGCCTTTCACTTTATCCCCTACTTAGCGGCCGCGCGTCGGCTGTAATGCGACATGCAATAGCTTCACTAACAGAATATCAGCCCATGAAAAACCTAAATGATATAGAAACTGAAGATAAAAATGAATTGCGGTCGAATTTAATCAAATACTCACCAGCTGTGTAATTCTCCCATGCATTTTTAAAAACATCATAATCGGCCCAGATCTTTGGCAGCTCTGGTTCTATTCTCTTCTTCTCCTGTAGAGTGAGATCGTCCCAATTGGAGAGTTTACCGAACGTCGACATCAGCGCTGTCGAGGAGTGAGTATAATATCGTTATCTTCTCTTATTATCTCTTATTTGATTCTAAACCCAATTCAATTTCTTAAAATAGTTGGATTTTACGATGAACTTTCTAGTTTTCTTTTATTTGTGGAGTCTAATCCGCTCCACTAAGAAACGCTCCGCTTGTGTATATTACGCCAAAGAGCAATACGTGACGTATTACCACCACCACACTCGGAGCACCCGCGCGCGGCCCGCGCGCCTCCCGCACTTCACCCGCGGCCGGTCACGCCACTTCGCGGAGCGCTTCGTGCACGGCTGACGTGTGTAAAATAATAATTTCTCGATCGATGTAAATTTCTTATTTTTTTACAATTGGTTCATAAAATCAAGTGTAGTTTTTAATGCCCTACACATTGTATGTGGAGGAAACTTTCTACATACATACACGACCCCACATATTCACTAAACCAGTGTTTTCCAACGTGGAGCTCACTCCCCACAGGGGGGCAATTTAAAAAAGGGCTCGACACGACATTAACCCTTTCGCTTTGGGTTTTTTTTTCACTTTATTTTTGGCAATCAATCTTTCAGATTATTACTGCCATTGTCGAGTAATCAATAATATTACAAGCGTCGTGCGATCACTTCAATATTAAGCGTCGTGTGAGTCAATATTCTAACAAGATGGTGGATCCCTTATTAGAACCTTCCTGGGAGTTTTTGTGGCATCTCAGAATTTCATGCTCCGTGGTATTATTTTCCATTCACTTCACTTATGCATAATAAACTAACAATATTATGTAAAACTCCACCAAATTTACGAAATATAGAGTCCTATAACACAAGATTATGAATAAAATATAAAATCCACTACATGACAGACTAAGATCCCGCCAAAAATTCCCAAAAACTCCCTCGCTTTGGGTTATTTAAATGCAATGCTAATTATCGGTGATAAATTTAACAAAAAAGGCAGATAAAAAAGAGGTTGTAAATAATTATCAGGTATAATTTCGTTTGACGTTACCAAAATATCAACTTGCTAATTAGAATGGTCAAATCGAGTAAGTTTTTCATTATATGTTTTGATATATTACTTACAATCTTTTGATAACAAGTTCATAGTGATTTCTTCTAAAAACCTATTATTTATATCTCTTAAGGTAACAAAACAATCTTCAAAGGTTAAAAATTATATATGGAGGGGCGACATAAAAATTTTAGAAATGTTAAGGTGGGGCATGGCCTAAAAAAGGTTGGGAAACACTGCACTAGAATGTATAAGAACACGAACTCGGGCACTAAAATAAGGTTTTGAAAAATGTAAAAATCACCCAACAGTCACTAAGAACTCTTCAAGGTCAGCAACACAACAGTGATGCCCTTGGTGTTGCAGTTGTTCATAGGCGACGGTAACTACTTACCATCAGGTGGGCCGCCAGCCTGTTTGCTGCCTTTTTGGCATAAAAAAAAGGAATCCCTATATATTGTACATTCCAGGTAAGTGCCACGTATCGTACGTATCTTCTCAGAATAGGGCCAAATAAAAATCTTATCAAACCGAGTCAGTATCAGTTTAGGCCTTCATAAGACACTTATTGAAGTGAAAACTACTAAAATGAAAAAAAAAAACGAGTTCCAAATAATGATGCTAGAAACTTCCACTCCTAGTTTTATACGGGTTTATAAGAGAGTCGTGGTCGGCCCGCAGACAGTTACCGTTTAGGCATCGAAGCGATAACATCATGTGGAAAATTAATTCTATCATATAAGTATTTTAAGGGTTTGAGGAATTTAAAGGAGAAAAATCGAAAAATATATGGATAGACTGTGTGAAAAATATTTATAGGCAAAAATGGACTATGGTACGGTATGGCCATGTCATGGGGAGAGATGAAAGTCATGTAACGAGAAAAACGTTGAGTATCATGATAAGATGACATAGGAGAGGAGGAAGAACGAGGAGTGAATGGAATGTGTGAGAAATGATATGTGTACAAAAGGTGTGAATACTGAGATGACATCTGAGAGGGGAGAGTGGAAGAGGTATACATGTTCTATCGACACTACTTATCTCGGATAAGTGTAAGATGATTATTATGGTTTTTTAAATTCTAAGAGGTGATAGAGGCACGCTGAAGCTATAACTAGTTTCAGCATTTCGTCTCGTTCTCGGTACAACCACCCGATCCACAGAAACACACACGTTAAGTAACAGTGCACACATTGTTGCGATTCGTTTAGTAAGCGATAACGTCGAAGGACCATCTCCACTTCCCTTTTCCTTCCCTCCCTCCCCTTCTTTCCCTTTCACCACTAACACAGTCTGGCAACTAACGACTTCCCTGGTGTTGCTAGTGTCTATGGACGGCGGTGATCTTAACACCAGGTGACTCGCCTGTTAGTTTGCTCCTATGATATAATTATTTTAAAAAAAATTACCTTCTATTGTGAAGCTATCGGAAAGGTCAGGCATTGTCACATCTTCATCTTCTTTTTCTTCCATCCTGTGATATATAAATACTAAATATCCGACGAATACTACCAATTACAGTAGGTTCTTTTTTTTTATCAAAGCACGACATAGTGACTGCACTATGCCTGATGTTAAGCATAGTACAATCCAAAAACATCGACAACCACCGAGAGATAGATTATCCATCGCCGGTCGCCGCTGTCATGCCGGACATAATGACGAAAGTCAACCGGTACTGGATATGCACAGGCTGATCCCGAAACGCGACGCGCAGAAGCGAGTCACTATGACGGGCTTTTTCGCCATATGCATGGTGGTTGCGACCCAGTCGGGCTGTAAAACCCTACCACCCCGCTTTCGCCATTGCCTCGTTCGTTTATCAGCAGGGTGCACCACCTGCAGGTGAGATTGGCTTGGGTGTCTTAAGTCTTAAGATGTAACTCGACACCCCTTACAAAATATAACCTTAAATATAATATAGTTTTAATCAACTCTCTGAGATTTTCTATAACTGTTCAGTCGGTACATAGTATAAAATAAAGTTATCTGTCACGTCTGTGTCTGTTCGCGATAAACTCAAAAACTACTCAACGGATTTTAATGCGATTTTCACCAGTAGATACAATGATTCACGAGGTAGGTATATAATTTGTCAAGATTTTTCTTTATTATGACGGCGGAACAACGCTCGCCGAGCCCGCTAGTCATTTATCTAATACCTTTAAACGAGCAATTCTTGTATATTTTTATATATTCGGAATCTCAGAAATGCCGTCATCTATTTCCGTGAAACTTAGCATGTAGGTAGTTTCGGGGACGATAAATCGATCTAGCTAGATTTTATTCATAGAAAACTTTTTTTAACGGAGTTTTCAGGCAACGAAAAAATATAGCTGGAATATAAAGGTAAATTTCGCCGGCGCTGTCAAAACGAAAACAGCTAAGATAGAAATTTGTTGCTTCGAAAATCCGTGTAACCTAAGTTCGAATCCAAGTGTATGTATATAATATATGTTTTTTTTTTTTTGTAAAAAAAATTATAATTTTGTAAGGCAAACCTAACAGTTCATTTTAATTCAATAAATAATCTTATTATTATAAGAAAGGTATCTTTTTTTTAATATTTTTTTTCTGTAGAAAAATGCTATTTTTGTAAGGTAAACCTAACAGTTTATTTTAATTTAAAAATATTTTTAATGAACCGAGCCAGGCTCGGTCGCCTAGGTACTATAAATAAAAACCAATTGCCGAATGTATGTAAGCACATCACTGCAGTTTTTTTTTTTTTGTGGTTGTTTGTAGTTATCAAGACAGTTTGTATGAGATGAAATCTTTGAAAAATCATACGGAATAGTAAAGATTTACAATATCTTAATATTAAAAAAAAAATCCGAGTGAGTGAGACGAAAAACAGTACGAAGATTTCCAAACATATTGACGAAATTGACAGATGGACATTCAGTTACCATTACATTCAATAACACGGTCAATCTGCTAGTTCAGTGTCATCTACTACTAATGTGACGTCATCGCCACATCACCACTTCAAAATTAAATGCCTACTAGTTTTACAAAGTAAAAAAAAAAATAAGTGCTTGTAACCATCCTTGTGTGTATGAATTTTCAACTTACCCTAGTATAAATAAGTCGTTTCCACCCGTTCTCAGTCTAACCTCCTCCAGCAACAGCTTGATCATACCCTCGCCCTCGGTACCTCTCGTTACTTCTTTTAAATCTTCCAGAGACTTTTGGAATCTAAAAACATAATTTTGAAGAGGTTATGTCAATTAACTATCTCATGTAGTCCGGTGAATATGTAAATACCTTGCAAGGTCAATAGCGTAGTCAGTTCGAAAAAAAAAAAAAACATTGAAGGATTAAAACACGTTCTGCAACATAACAGCACATGCCCCTGGTGTTGCAGTTATCCATAGGCGACGGTAACCATTCAACATCAGATGGACCGTCTGCCTGTGCAGCAGCCTTTTGGCATAAAAAAGAGCCGTCACGGGACCCCTGGCAGATGTGAAACATCGAAATTGTTCTGTATAAGTTACATGCATATAAGAACAGATTACGACGGGAATCAGCTATAGCATAATGAAAAGATAAAGCATTACAAATTAGTTCCATAAAATAGTGACTGTATATTTATTTTTATTACATAAATATTCCTGTTTGTTAAATACAAAAATTCAACTAGGCGCAGGCGCGGTGTTTGGCGGCATATATCAAAGGGAGCTAAATCGTCGGCGCATGCCGCGTAGCACTGGTAGAACGAGTAACCTACGAAACAGTTTGATTCCTACGTGTATATAAATAGAGTTGCAAATGCTTTTGAGTATTTTGTTAATAGTGCAAGATTCTTCTTGGTGTCGCCACGACAACAATCACGATTACTCTCCGCCTATAGATGTTTCACATAAAAAATAAAAAAACTATCTCACATTCACGACTTTATCTGCGTATCTTAAAACATATTTCATGGATAGAAAAAAAAAACCATTAAAAAATTGAAAGCAAAAATATATTTGACTTCAGAAAATATTCTTAGTAAGTAATGCTTAAAGGAAAATACAAGCAATGTTATTCATTTAGTCCTTGTCTCCTGCGCATGCGTAACACATCGCTTGCCCCTCTTTTTTGAATACACAACACTTCTAAAGTACAATGTTAACATCATAAAGTATACCTTCGAGTAAGATTTAGTCTTGGTTTCATTAAAATCGGTTCACTCTATCAATAGTTATTGTAATTTTAATGACGACGCGACTTAAGTACGAGAGAAAAGTAGATAAGTAAATGGACTTAATACATTCAGATGACATTATGAATCCTTATTTTTACATAAGTTTTCACGCGGACGAAGTCACTGGTATAGCTAGTATATATATAATTATACTCACTCATCAATCATGGAGACACTTTCGATAAAGATTCTGGAGAGTTCCACCACGAACGGCGTCAACCCGTTAGGTCTCGTCATCAGCGTCACTAACAGAGTCGACATACTGTTGTCGAATTCGAACCCGCTAGTATTGTTGTCTCTAATCGCCTTCACAATCTCCACGCACAACGATATGGCGGCTTCAGCGTTAACCTGAAAAAAAAAAAACCCTCGGAGTGCACTGCGTAATTTATTTACAATTTCCTTTCGACCAATCAGCGCTCTCTGGTATGACTGGTAATGGCGCGGATAGGTTGAAAGTGATATAGGATGAATATGACGTAAACTGTTTAGACCAATGCGAGTGTGATTAAAGGAAAGTAATTATGTCGTGATCTGTTTAAACCAGTGTGTGAGCGGATCCTTTCAAAGATACTATGACGTGACTTATTTAAATTGGTTTTCTCTCTGGTATGACGTGACCGGTTACCTGTATGGGCGCGGATTGGTTGAAGGTGATTATGACGTGATCTGTTTAATTTGTTGTTAAAGGTGATTATGAAGTGATTTGTTTAAACCAATGGAAGCGCGGATTGGTTATAAGTCACCGTGACGTGATTAGTTTAAACCAATGGAAGCCCGGATTCGTTATAAGTCACCATGACGTGATTAGTTTAAACCAATGGAAGCGCGGATTGATTATAAGTCACCGTGACGTGATTAGTTTAAACCAATGGAAGCGCGGATTCGTTATAAGTTACCATGACGTAATTAGTTTAAACCAATGGAAGCGCGGATTGGTTGAAGATGATTATGACGTAATCTGTTTTGATCAATGTGGGCGCGGATTGGATGAAAATCACCATGACGTGATTTGTTTAAACCAATGGTAGCGCGGATTGGTTATAAGTCACCATGACGTGATTAGTTTAAACCAACGGAAGAGCGGATTGCTTGAAGATGATTATGAAGTGATTTGTTTAAACCAACGGAAGCGCGGATTGGTTAAATGTGATTATGACGTGATCAGTTTACACCAACGCGGGTGTGGATTGGTGGAGATAACGATTTCAAACAGTAACATTTTCAAATAGATCAACGTCATCTAGTAGCAACTTTCAGAATGAAGTTTATCTCTTTACAATAAATAATCATCATCCTAAACCTAACTAATAATACAAATGCGAATAAGATTTTGTCTGTTTGTTACGCTATTACTTCTTAACTGCTTAACGAATCGTCATGACACTTTGCATTCATGTTGTAAAGAACACAGAAAAGGATATATTGTAGTTATTATCCAAAAAGAAGCTCTGTTCTCGAAGCAATGAATCAGATCTATATTATACCAAGCATCAGACAAATATTAATAAGCTAATATGTAAAGTCAAGAAAATACCTTTGTAAATTTTAACAACTCCTCCAAAATATTATCGACAGGCATCTGGACATTGATCCCTGATGAATTGGGATCTGCAATGATGTACAAAATGATAAACACATTAATATAAAATCAGAATAAGTGCTTGAGCTATATATATTGAAAGGAATATAATACAACGACACTACACATCCTCCTTCAACCTTTGTATCTGCCTATATTTGTCTCTTTCCTCTCCAATCGCTGTTTAACAATTAAAAAAAAAAGAGTGCGTGCAACTCACTACAGATCATTATATTGCGTTTATCCATCACTCCAGATCTATAGTATAAGCGTATTTACTACAAAAAAGTTAAATACGTATTGAGTACTTGCTTTAAAAAAGTTTCGGTACTCATGTAAGCGGTGCATTTAATACGTGAGTAACAAAACTTTTTTATAGCAAGTACTCAATACGTAGACTTCATAGTTTGGGGCATTCTTGAAGGATCATTGTGGGGATGATATTGTTGAAAAGGGCATTACATTTTAGTTTCGTAAGTTTCATTTATGTTATGGCCGCTGGCGAGAGTTATCTGGCAAACTCCCAACTCACGCTCCTTTTTTTTTCGAAATGAGAACGCAGTTGACATGGAAAGGTATTTACAACTTCACCGAACTACCAAGGCAAGAGCTGAAGGCACTCAGCCGATTTGGGATGCTTGGGCGACTAACTCGAGGGTGCACGCACACCTCGGCTTGGGCTGTCGCTTTTTTTGTGCAAAAATCGCGACCTATCTGAGTTAACCTAAACTAAGCTATCTAGATATACGTATATGAGTTATTGAAACATGCATGTGTACCAAGCATGCGTGCCTCAACAACTCCTATATGTATTTTGTGTCGGAGTAAAAAAGTACCGCGTGTCGTCAGAGCCAAGACTGACTTAACGGCGGTCAGTGTTGCCATTTAAGAAATAAAAAAAGTCTCCAGACGTTAGTTAAAAAGTCACTAGATTTTGAAAAATACATATTTAAAAAATCCGCCAGAAGTCGCTAAATGTTTCATAGTATTCCATGGTAAAAAATATGGTGAAAATACTATATTACGAATATTTCACTTTGATAAAATGAACAAAAGGCTTTAGTTGGATTAGTTATAACAAGTTTTAGTCACATTATAACTCTTCTTGCTGTTTTCATTCTGGTCGACTCCGAGATCGAAAGTCATTCTGGTAGGGAAATTCCAAAACCAACATCAACAATTCATGTTGGCACCAGTAATTACAATTATATTAGTACCAAAATACTTAAATATTTTCAATATTCAATGGGGAGGCACAGGCAAAGCTAATCACGGGTGGTGCTAGCATAGCTCGTTCATGTCAACGAGTTGTCAACAGGTACTCTGTGGTTGTCAATGTCAAA
>JACEII010000092.1:1460170-1478513 GCA_014332785.1 Antheraea mylitta
AACTTTTATTAAAAAACTATACATGTTACAATTTTTTTTTATAACATTAAATTTGGCTTGCTAATCAAACAAATGAGAACTCACAATAACTCAACTAAAGAGTAAGCTTAGTAACATGAGATTTATATAAAAGCATAGTTACTTATCTTCATCACTTAACCTATATTATTGTTAAGTATAAATCTTTGTTCACGAGATGAAAGTATCTTTATAAATATTTTATGGTTAGTTCATTTTCCTAACATCCTTTTATGTTATAAAATGACTATGATGTTATCATTATGTATCTTAATAGAATAAAATAATGATGTACCCAAAATCATTAAATTACAATCCTATTCCTCATATACTTTTTATCAAATTACATACACACATATATTCACATTTGTGGCTGGCCTTGTATGCCTTTGTAGTGCCACTGACGGAGATACCTGCTTATTGGCTTAAAATGCATGTATATAGTAAACAAATATACCGACATGTTATGTGTAAACTTAAATCTTACAACTTACCTTGTTATTAATAGAAATATCATAATGTTGTAGATTTATCCATGTAGGGTATAATACATTCAGAGTTTCTTCGAAATCCATGAGAATTTCAATTTTAATAATTGTTATATCGACTTATATTTAGCAAATATCTTAACGCATGTATGTTTATTTGGTTTGGTGTTGCAAAGTGAACGATAATAATGTAGATTTTTAAATAAATATCACAATAAAACACAAAAATAACCTCACTCGATCCTAATAAAGTACCTTTTTCTCAATCGTCTATTTTGACATCTACATTCGATTGAACGACTCGATCCACAGCTGTCAGATTGTGTGGAGAGTACCGATTTTTCGATCATAACGACGAAGTCGATCCAAGTTAGTTCCTATTTGAGCCACAGTACGATTATGCGCTAGTGTTGGTTTCAAGAGTACGAAATGACATGAAATCGACTGATATTCGATTCGATTTAGAACTCGAATGCGTCAAGAGTAACCCACCAATATTCGATTCGATTTAGTTCAAGAGTACCCTTTTAGATCGAGTTCGAATCAGAAACAAAACCAAATTGAAATCAGTTTCAAGAGTTAGACCACAGGCGCGGTGTGCTTCGCGGCATTTATCAAAGGGCGCTAGGTCGTCGGCGCGTGCCGCGTACAGTAGTGGTTGCACCGCTTTATGTAATTTAAATTTGCCGCGGCATTGTTATTAGCTGTCACCTTTTCCATCCCGCTCACCATTGATTGGCAATACATACAACAGTCGTTAGCGCGTCACACAACAAAGAGACCGCATCGCGCCGTGTCCTTGAACGGTTGTATTTTTCGTTTGCTCGAGTGGGGTAGTCGTGATAAACGTATCATCGCATCTAGTGCGTACCAACACTCCCTTTTTATAGACAATAGTGTCCATCAGTGTGGTGACAAGAACAACACGTGCAAGTACATCGAGAACAATCACCTAGCCGGCTAGCCAGGTGGAACCGCAAACAAAACGAGGCGTGTGCCAATATCGACCTTCCCAATATCGTCTCCATTTTGTCATATAGCTGATCACTTCATAGTTTCCTATAAGATATAGCAACCCCGCAAAATACAGTCCACTCATAGAACTCCCCTCAACGTCGCCACCAACTAGTATAACGAGAGGCTGACAAAACAGTTTGAATCTTATGTTTATACAGATAGGGTTGCAAATGTTTTTTTTGTGTATTAATTAATTGTTAATAGTACAAAGTTCAGGTTTTACGTCGCCGTTACCTTCCGCCTATAGATGTTTCACATCAAAAGTCTGAGGAACCTCTGCGTCTAAAATATTCCACGTACCTTATAGCCAGGTCATCATCGTGCAGTGACTTCTCCAGTTCGGCGCGTATCGAGCCTTCCTCTTCCCCGTCGGCCTTATCGGTGACGCCCAACGCTAGTGACGTCATCACTGTATCGACATACTCATCCCTATTCGATACAGAATCGATAATCGATGTCGTGTCCAGCTTTCTACGTTTGTTCAAATTTGTTTTCTCTGGAAAGAGTTCTGAAAAAATAAAATGTTTATTTTAATTCTGTGCATGATGATTTTTTTTTTGCTAGCCAATTTTGTAGGTGGTAGATCTGAAGCTATTACTTGCTTCAGTATGAATGGATCGGCTCGTCCGGAGTAGTACCGTAATGTAACCGACGTGAAGTAACAGTTCTTGCATTGTTGCGTTTCGTTCGGTCAGTGACAGCGCCGAAGGCCCACCTCGTCACCTACCCCATCTCCTCTTCCCTTGTCCCCCCGATCCCCTAACACAGGCTGGCAAAGCACTTGCAACTCTACTGGTGTTGCAAGCGTGTATGGACGGTGATTACTTAACATCAGGTGACCCACCTGTTCGTTTGCCTCCTATGATATAAAAAAAAAATAGATTATTACTGTCACTATCAAGTTGGTAATAATTTTACAAATGTCTGTGAAAATTTCACTGTTATAATAATATGGTGGCTCCCTTGTTAGGACTTTCCAGGGAGTTCTTGTGGTGTGTCAAATAACACAGTTATATGTATATAACATATAAATCCACTACATGACAAACTAAGATACTATAGTGTACTAGTATAGTACAGTACTATTATAAAACTAGTACTGTACTATACTAGTACTGTACTATATTAGTATCTGCTCGCGGATTCGTGGAAAGTATACTTTTATTTAATTGAACTGGTTAGGGATGTATATTGCTGGGGTACGAAAGAAAGAAGACTCAATGAGCATTAAAAAGCCGATATTCGAATATTAGGTTGGATGCGTCTAGTTGGAAACATATAAGAGGAAGTTTAAAAATAGCACCAGTGATAGAGAAGTCGAGGAGTAATAGGTTAGCATGGTACGAGGATGAAGAGAGAGATAAAAGTCATGTAACAATTAAGAGTTTTGAAGGTGGTAGTGTCACGCTGAAGCTTTTACTGGTTTCAGCATCAATGTGTCGTCTCATCCCCGGTACTACCACTGGACACACAGAAACAGCCACGTGAAATAACAGTGCTTGTATCGTTCAGTTAGTGAGGGACTCGGAGGATTACACCCCTCTTTAACCTCCCCCACCCCACCAACTTTTGCTGGCAACGCATTACAAATCCTCTGGTGTTGCTGTTGTCTATGGACGGCAGTGATTACTTAACACCAGGCGACCCACCTGTTCATTTGCCTCCTATGACATGAAAAAATGTAACTAGAAATGTTTTAGTACGAAGGTAGATGGATATAAAAGTAGAGGCAGACTAAACAAGATATGGATGAATTGTGTGAGAAGTCATATGTGTATAAAAGGTCTGAATATTGAGATAACACCTGAGGGAGGAGAGTGGAAGAGGAAGACATGTTGTGCTGACACTATTTGGCTGGGAGTAAGGGTAAGAAGATGTTGATTAGTGACGATTACCATATACATATATGGAGGATACCTTGAAAGGCCTTGAGTATGACCCCAAGGGCAGCTTTGCGGACTTTCACGAGGGTATGCTGAGAGTGACCGGCAATCTGTAGCACTAGACTCCGTCTCAATTCCTCACCCATAAGGTGAAGACTACTCTTCACCAGACATATCGCCTCCTGATGAGTACAATTCTATTTAATATTAGTTTATGCCCCTGAATTCGTCCGTGTGGAGTTTGCTCTAATTCTACAACACGCAACGGAAGCTCTCAAAAGGAAAAAAAAAAAAACGATTTTTAAACATTCTTCATTGGGGCTCCACTCCTATTGATCTTAACATACACAGATAACTTATAACAATATAGACTATAATTATCCAGAATGGTTATAGGCTATATACCATCACGCTAAGACCAATAGGAGCGGAGCATAGATGAGCAAAGTTTCAAAATCGATTTTGATGTGAAACATCTATAGGCGGAGAGTAAACATGATTGTCGGCGTGGCGACGCAAAACACGAACATTGCACTATTAATGAAATACTCAAAAACATTTGCAACCCTATCTGTATAATTATAAGATTCAAATTCTTTTGTCGGCCACTCGTTATACTAGTGTTACGCGGCACGTGCCGACGACCTAGCACCCTTTGATAAATGCCGCTAAACACACTGCGGCAGCGCTTAGCTGAATTTCTGTATTTAATAAAAATGAATATTTATATAATAAAATAAATAAACAGTCATTATTTTATGGAACAAATTTGTAATGCTTTATCTTTTCATTATGCCATAGCTGACTCCTGTCGTAATCGGTTCTTTAATGTATATAACTTATACAAAATAACTTCGATGTTTGACATCTGCCAGGCGTCCCGTGACGACTCAATTTTTTTTTTTTTTTTTTCTTTTGTGTCTTCCGCTGCCTGTTATAGCGTATAGACCAAAGTAACTATTCCACGCAGACGAAGTTAGAGGCTAGTACTTTGATAAAATGACAACTTAAAATGTTTTTTTTTTTTTCTCGAACTGTCTAGACTATTGACGTAGCAAAGTCTTAACAGCTTCACCGGACTACCGGCTACACTTAAAATGGTATTAACAGTTAAACTGACCTCTATATATTCAGAGTCGATGAGTTCATTCGGTTTCAAGATATCAAACATGGCCAGGATGGAAGTGTCTGGAGAACTCTGCCTGAGTAGATACGAGGACAGAATACTGAGGCACTTTGTCTTCTCTGCTCGCGGCATACTCGACGTCAGGTCTACGATTCTCCTGTAAATTTTCATAACCTGTTAAAACTTGTAGAAGGGAAATGAAGTTCTTTAGACAAGTTGAGCCGTGTTTTTGGTAAGAGAAAAGAAAACTTATGGGTTCGCGTCACCGATGACGTCGACATGCTCGTGACGTATCGCATCAGTCTAGCGTCGCGTAGTTTAGCGGCCTGTGTGCATTTAATATTATATTTTATATTAAGTTTGTGCAGCTCCTCACATGCTTGATTAAGTTAGATCAAGAACATTTACAACGTGCCTCTATTTTTATAATTCAAAAAACTTATGAAAAAAAAAATTATAACATCAACGACCAAAAAAAATTTTTCTAAGCTTTATTTTGGCCAAAATTCGAATAATTAACGACAACTAGTCAGAAAAGAAATGGTAAGCCATCATGGGACGCCTGGCAGATGTGAACCATCGAAATCTGCAACGTAGTAAACACTGTGTACACTATAGGTATGCGAATTTAGTGTAGAAAGTGAGGTTGCGCGTCGTCACGTCTCACACACTCGCCACACCAACAACAAAGTTTACCTTCGTCTATAGATTTTTCACATCAAAAACTATTCTATAGGATTCTATAGGTGGTAGAGTCACGCTGAAGCTATAACTGGTTTCAGCATGAATGGAACAGCTCGACCGGGTTAGTACCACCAGACACACAGAAACACCGACGTGAAGTAACAGTGCTTGCAATGTTGCGTTTCGTTCGGTCAGTGAGAGCGTCGGAGGACCACTTCCCTCCCCTTCCCCACCAATAAAGGCTAGCAAAGCACTTGCGACTCCACTAGTTTTGCTAGTGTCTATGGACGGTGGTGATCACTTAACACCCACCCACCAGTTTTTTTACGTCCTATAAAAAAAACTCTTACTTAAAATTCTGAACATCACAACAACCGTCACATTCCATCTGAGCGTAGTACAACATCTTTATATACTCGACAGCATCCTTCTTCCTGATTTGGTCCAATATCTTCCTATATTTGTCCAAATGCAAACCGCCACACGCTTGTCTGAATAATGTCGTCATCTTCTTCAGTTGGCCCCAACGTTTGGACGTCTGGAACCAAACGTTGGACTCGAGTTTGACCAACAACGTTGGCACCAATTCCCGAATCGATGCACCGTGCTTTATTATTTTCGTTAATATACTGAGACAAGATTTGGTTTCTTCCGTCGGTTTGTCTGAAAGGATAAACGTATTTAAAATAGAAATTAGGGTTCCGCGGGAATATAATAGCATAAAGAAGCAATGTCCGGAAACGCAGGCGCCTCATGTACATAATTTACACAGTAGGTGGTAAAGCCACGCTGAAGCTATTACTGGGTTCAGTATGAATATGCCAGCTCGTCCGGGGTAGCACCACCCGACACACAGAAAACTGATGTGAAATAACAGTGCTTGCATACCCCCGATTAGGCCTCCCACGACAGCGGCTCAAGCCTAGGTTCGATCCCTCGGTAGGGAGCCCTTAAGTGCACTGCTAGCGCGATACGGTGACACACAAATATACATCACCGCTACAACACTGTACGATCACCCCCACACACGTGCACGCCTACTACACGCTTACACATGAAAGTGGAAGGGTTTACTTTTTTTCCCCTTATCGAACTGAAAAACTCTCAATTTTCCGATAATAAATATATGGAGGAGTTGTTGAGGCGTGTATGCTTGGTACACATATACGTTTCAACAACTCATACATATATGAATAGTTAGCTAAGATAGGTCGCGATTTTGCATGCAACAGGCAACAGCCAAGCCGAGATGTGCCGTGCACCCTTGAGCTGGTTGCCAAAATAAAATCGGCTGGGTGCCTTAAGCGCTCGCCTTAGTAGTCCGGTGAAGCTGTTAAGACCTTGCTGGGTCAATAGCGTAGTCATTTCGAAAAAAAAAACAGTGCTTGCATTGTTGCGTTTCGTTCGGTCAGTGAGAACGCCGGAAACCGATCTCCTCCCTTCTCCTCTCCCTTTCTTTCCATTCCCCCAAATAAGGGCTAGCAACACACTTGCGACTCCTCTGGTGTTGCTAGTGTCTATGGACGGCGGTGATCGCTTAACAACAGGTGACCCGCATGTTCGTTTGCACCTATATGATAAAAAAAAAATAACTAACTTTCACAAGGACCAAGTTGTGAGTGAGTCATATGAATCAACGTTAGACAACGTCTAAATTAACATGGTTTATATACGTTTTAGTCGGTAAATTCTAAATTAGTCAACAAAAGCTATTTCAATGCATAAATATTAGGTGTCTATTACATATAGCCGATTGATTGTCGATGACTCCTCTATAGATAATTAAAATTGAATGTCAAATTGACCACACGATAGAAGTGAAAACTTATAAACGCATACACAATATTATTTTCTTGTTATATTGCAGTTACCATCGTTGTCGGGCAGCAAACGTGAACGATGACGTCCAGAACAAAGTATACACAATTCAGCGCATCACCGACTAGAGCGCGACGATACACTTTCACGCTTACTCATGCTTTCGTGAAGTAACAGGGCTTGCATTGTTGCGTTTCGTTCGGTGAGTGAGAGCGCCGGAGATCCATATGATATAAAAAAAAAACTTTCGTTCACTATTCGATGCACATTAAACCAACTTTAATTTAAAATATTCAATACACTTACCACCAAAGTACGGTTGAAAAATCGACCACTCCACGTTTACTCTATTCCCATTGACAATTAGTACTCGAGTGAGACACTGCAAGAGATTCGTGTGGACATTCTCATTCTTGTTATTGTCTATGATCGTCGATATCAGAATGTTGACGGTAGTATTTAAATATGTCACATCTTCAAGAGTGGTATCATCACGCCATGACGTTATGGTGTCGAGCTGAAATCGTTTAATAAATAAGTCATCACCACACCGCTGATACACACACACAGATTATCCAGACATGCATTTTTACACAAAATGGTGGAAGGGTTTACTTTTTTTCCCTTATTCGAAGTGAATCGAGTAGTTCATTTCATTCCGATATACATGTAGTGTGTCTGAATCATGCAATTTTACACAGTTTTTACAAACAAATATATGTATGAATAGCTTAGAATAGTTTAGCTAGGTCAGATCGTCGTTATCCTAGGTAACAGCCCAAGCCGGGGTGTGCTGTGCACCCTTGAGCATGTTACCTGAATAAAATCGGCTGAGTGCCTTAAGCGCTCACCTTAGTAGTCCGGTGAAGCTGTAAAGGCCTTGAAAGGCCAATAGCGTAGTCAGTTCGAAGAAAAAAAAATAAGACATAGATATTTGGTTAGCAAATTAATGCTAAACTAGCCTCTGCGCGTGAATTTTTCCGCAAGGGAAAGCTACTTTGGGCGAATGCTAACACGCAGCGGAAGCTCTCAAACGGAAAAAAATACCCCGGATTTTTAAAGATTCCTCATTGGTATTACGCTCTTTGGTGTTAACTTGATGACAGTTTGTAACCTTAATTGATAAATGAACTATCTAACACTGAATGAGTATTTCAGATCAGACCAGTACTTTCTGAGATTACGCTCTACAGTATCATGAACTCACAAACTTTACTTCTCTATGATATTAGTATATTGTTACTTAAGAATGACTGCATTTATTTGGTATTATGACGTAATGAGTCTATCTAAAAAGTTGTTACAGACAAACCGACGTTACTTAGTAAATAGATTAACAGAATACGTGCATAATAAAATAAATAAAGGTATTTTCAAGATTAAAACGTGGCGCCATCTACGAGATATAGACAACAGTCGGTCCTACAGTTTTCTCTCAACAAACTAATTTAAAGCGCCATCTGTTCGAGACTGATGAAACTTACAATTAATAGCAATAATCAACATTGACAATCATTTAATTTGTAATTAAAAAATATTGAGGCCATTAAACGAGTTATAAATTAATCATATCTCTCAAATCGGACCAAATTATAAATAAACGCCTAAGTTTTATGAAGATTAGTTGAGCAGTTTCAGAGTTCATCATGGACAAACATTATGAGACTGGATTTTTATATATAGTAAGACTAGCGGTCCCGACAGACGTTGTCTTGCGTAAATAATTAAAAAAAAAATCCTTAAGTCAACCGCAGAGCCACCTAACGGATCCAATTGTGAATCTATGATTTAGATTCTCGGATCCACTAGAACACGCACACAAAATTTCATTAATATCGGTCCAGCCGTTTAGTTGCAGTTCAGTGACATATACACATACAGAAGAAATCTATACTAATGTTATAAAGAGGTAAAGTTTGTGAGTTGTGACATTGTAGGGGGTAATCTCAGGAACTACTGGTTTGATATGAACAATTCTTTCAGTGTTATATAGCTCATTCATTGAGAATGGTTATAGGTTATATATATCATCACGCTAAGACCAATAGGAGCGGAGCACAGATGAAAAATGTTTCAAAATCGGCATGCTTTTTCCTTTTGAGAACTGCTGCGTGTTAGTGTATCTATTCCACGTGAACGAAGTCGCAGGCAGAGGCTATTTTATACATATACTAGCGGGCCAGGCAGTCGTTGCTCTGCGTTGATAATTTAAAAAAATACTAAAAGTCAATCGCATCGCCACCTACCGGGTCCAATTGTGAATCTAAACCATTCTCGGATCTACTGGAATACGAACACTAAATTTCATCAAAATCGGTCCAGTCGTTTCGGAAGAGTTCAGTGACATACACAGGTACAGAAGAAATTTATACATAAAGATAACGAATGTATTTGAGTATGAATGGGACTAAGGGAACTCACCACGTCAATATGAAGACCGTTGAGGAGCGACTTAGCGTCTTGCACTCTGGCAGTTTGCAAGATGAACTGGAACAGGGGTCCACGTAAACTGGCAGCGTGGGGAGCGAGCTCCACTTTATTGTTACATATTGCCTGGAAATTGTTATTTGTAGTTTAGTCTTACACAAAAAAAAAATTGTGTGTATCAGTGTGTACACGTGGAGAGAGTGATGCTTCTTTGGTTTATATGTAAATTTTAGAATTAAACAATGTCATTATCCAAATCTGATTGTGCAATTATATATGGAGCAATGCAGGCCAAATCAGAAAGTTAAAAAAAAATCCTTAATTATGTGATATGTTTTAGTATCCCTGAAAATAGCCCATTTTGACCTATTTTGTTTATTAATCTATAAATATCTATCTAATACATTCAAACGAGCAATTCTTGTATATTTTTATATTGTTATATATTCAGGATCTCGGAAACGGCGTCAGCGATATCCGTGAAACTTAGTATGTAGGTGGTTTTGGGGTTGATAAATCGATCTACCTAGATTTTATTCACCGAAAACCTTTTTATCTGAGTTTTCAGACAATAAAAAAATATAGCTAGAATATAAGGGTAAATTTCGCTGTCGCTCTCAAAACATAAATAGCTCAGATGGAAATCGGCCGCTTCGAAAATCCATCTTACCCCAGTTCGAATCCGAGTGATAACAAAAGGCATAATTTTTCGATATATATATATATATATATATTTTTTGGTATAAAAAGCTAATTTTTTGAGGCAAACCTAACAATTTTTTTTTAATTTAAAATTGTTAAACAACCGATCTAGACTCGGTCGTCCAGGTACTTCATTGTATTGGTACATGGTCTTTGTAGAAAAAAAACAAAAATATTTCTATTTTTTTATATTAAACTTCATTAAGATCGGTTCAGTAGTTAAGGATATTTAATTATAACATTAGTTACAATAAGGAATGTAGGGAAGGTATTGTAGGTGCCCATAGGCGATGGTAACCATTTACCATCTATTTTTTAATGTCATAGTAGGCAAAAGAAAAAAGGGTCATCTGATGTTAGGTGATCACCACCATCCATAGACATTAGCAACAACCAGGGGAGTCGCAAGTGCGTTGCCAACCTGTGTTTGGGGGAAGGGATCATGTGGAGAGAAGTAGGGAGGGCTGAGGGGAGGGGAGGTGCTCCCCCGGCGCTCTCACTGACCGAACGAAACGCAACAATACAAGCGTTGTTACTTCACGTCGATGTTTCTGTGCGTCGGGTGGTACTACCCCGAGCGAGCCGACCTATTAATGCTGAAACCAGTAATAGCTTCAGTGTGGCTCTACCACCTACAAAAATACGAGTCTTCTTCGTCTTCTTCTATTTTATTTTTGGCAACCAGTTTTCTATTTAGTAGACTATTACAGCCATTGTCAAGTGAGTAACGATATTACAAGTTTCTTGACAGAACTTCAATGAACTAACAAGATGGTGGCCATCTTGTTAGAACTTTCCAGGGAGTTTTTGTGGCAAGTCAGAATCCATGCTCCATGCTATTATTTCCGATTCACTTCACTTGTTCACCACCAACCTTACACAACATAGAGTCGAATAACACAAGATTATGGATAAAATATAAAGACCACTACATGACATTCCAAGATCACGCCAGAAACTCGAAAAAAAAAGGAATTACCTGAGCGAGTAAGTATTTAACATTTCGATGCGAGTCCCCGGTAAGTGTTGACATTAAGGTGTGCAGCCATGTGCGGTGCTCGAGGGTGGACGTGTGTGTTATGAGTGAAGTGAGTGTACCAGCACACGGATGTGCATTCAATTCGTTGTCCGCTAGTTCCATGTCCTCAACTAGCACCTGTGAATGTTTTTGAGATGGTGTGAATATACAATTGAATTAATTGTCTATGCTAATATTATAAAGAGGTAAAGTTTATGAGTCTGTAACGTTGTAGGGGGTAATCTCAAGAACCACTGGTCCGATGTGAAAAATTATTTCAGTATTATATAGCTCATTTATCGAGGATGGTTATAGGCTATATATCATCACACTAAAAACAATACTCGCGCCTATAGATGTTTAAAATTAAAAAAGAAACCTTAAGGGATGTGATAAATTGGACACTTTTTTTTATAATATCTCTTATATAAAGATTGCGTGGAATAATGGTGACCGTTATTGATTAAATGTATTACCGTATCTGTATCCGTGGGTATGAGGTCGTAGTGCAGCGGGTTGTCCGTCAGAGTGCGCAGGAACACGCGAGTGCGGACAGTACTGGCGCCAGTAGTACTCGCCGAGACACTAGCCTCAGTCTCGTTCACGCCTACAGCCCGACGGATCTTCCTCGTGGTCTGTTACATACAAAACATCCATTACAACCACGACAAAGTCACGTTTCCTTGACGTGATAATTTGTAAAAAGTGAACCGTCACGAAATTAAGAGTGACGCTGAAACATGTATACACTCGGTGGAACCTAAACAAATATCACTGTCAGACAACAAGGACCTCATAACGTAGTTTTCACTCCTATCGTGTGGTCATAATGATACAACCACTTTTGTACACAACACTATTAGGTTTAAGAAAAAATACACGCAGACACTTAAGTGTTATTATAAGTATAGTACCTGGGTGACCGAGCCTAGGTCGGTTCTTTAAAAAACATTTTAAAATTAAAATAAACTGTTAGGTTTGCCTTATTTAACATTATTTACAATATATATATATTAGGGGGGCCCAAAAAAACCGACTATTTTTTTTTTTGAGTCTCGGGTGAAAATGTGTTAATTTTTGATGTTTTACGAGCCCTCTCCAAAAGACAGCTCAAAAAAAAATTTTTTGATGGTCACACCAAATTTTTAAAATTTCAAAAATCGTCAAAAATCGATTTTTTTTTTCTCATTATTCTACTTTTTTCTACAAGAAAAATTATAAAGATCCTGAAAATCTCAAGTCTAAATTTTAATATTTAATTGTTTTAACATCAAAAACTAACATATTTTTCACCCGAGACTCAAAAAAAAAATAGTCGGTTTTTTTGGGCCACCCTAATATATATATATATCTACTGGGGTTACACGGATTTTCGAAGTAACCGATTTCCATCTGAGCTATTTCTGTTTTGACAGCGCCGGCGAAATTTACCTTTATGTTCTAACTATATTTTTCATTGCCTGAAAACTCAGTTAAGAAACGATTACTGGTTTCAGCATGAATGGGTCGGCTCGCCCGAGTTAGTACCACCCGACAAACAGAAATACCGACGTGAAATAACAGTGCTTGCATTGTTTAGTTTCGTTCGGTCAGTGAGAGCGCCGGAGGCCCATCTCCTCCGTTCCGCTTTCTCTTTCCTTCCCCTGTCCCTCTCGCCCATATACGGGCTGGGAACGCACTTGTAACTTCCCTGATGTCGCTAATGTCTATGGACGGTGGTGATCACTTAACATCTCGTGACCAAACTGTTCGTTTCCCTCCTTTGATATAAAAAAAAACCTAGAAAATTGGTAAAATTAAAATAAAATAAAATACTGACCATGCGAGCTCTTAAAGGCAGTCGGTACACATAGTCCTCGTCTACTATAGAAGACCAAGCCTTCTCGTTGAAGACAAAATCGTAGAACTTGGGTGCCGGCCTCCGACAGCATATCGCAGCGGTCAAGCATGTATACGCAGCGCAGTGGAACTTTCTAGTATAAGAAAAAAAAATCACAATGAGTATTATATTGTTAACCACCCTCCGTACTACTATTGACTACATCGGGGTTGTTACTAATGACCTGACACGCCATTGGTCGAAAATTATCTGTCGATTGTAACTTGATTGAATACTGTAAAAGACGATATGTTTATTTTTTAGGAAGATTTATAGGAACATTTTTTGCTCGGTCGTCTCTTTAGAAGGTTGTACCGCGTGAATTCTATCGAATTTACATTGTTATCTAATACCTTTAAACGAGCAATTCTTGTATATTTTTATATATTCAGGATCTCGGAAACGGTGTTATTTTATTAATAGAAAACTTTTTTTAACTGAGATTTCAAGTCATGAAAAAATATAGCTAGAATATGATGGTGAATTTCGCCGTCGCTGTCAAAACAAAAATAGCTCAGATGGAAATTGGTTGCTTCGAAAATCCGTGTAACCCCAGTTCGTATCCGAGTGTAATTTTTTTTTTCTTATATAAAATTATAATTTTGTAAGGCAAACCTAACAATTTAATTGAATTAAAAAAATAATTTTATAATTTTACAATATACATATTTTTTAAATATCTTTTTCCTAGTGAAAAAATACTAATTTCGTGAGGCAAACCTAACAATTTATCTTAATTTAGAAATGTGTTTTAAAGAATCGAGCTAGGCTCGGTCGCCCAGGTACTTTGAGTTATTTGTGTTACTTGAGTTATTTAATTGTTGATGTGTGGGTGATGCTATTTTGACCGATATATTTATTAATCCCCATCCAATCGAATATTTCAAATATATTAGGCATATTAAGTAGCTAGTACGAGAATATAATAATCACCTGCACGATATCTTCAAGGCGTCATCAGCGTTTGGAGGGCAGACGATATGGTCGCGTAAAGTGACACACAGCTTGCAAGTCTGCCGAACTATGTACCATGTGTCCTTAGTGTTCAAATGAGTGTACAGCTTTGTGTCCGGAGACTCCAACATATGAGGAAGCTGGAACATGTAGACACCAACATTTCAAGTGGCTTCGCTCCGGAGCCCTCAAGTGCAAAGAGTCAATATATATAAGGAGCTCTTTACACACATTTGAATAAAGCTATGGGCTTATTGCAGACACAGAAAAAAAATCGAAATCTTCTGTTTCACTCACTCTTATTTTTCTTATTTTGGCTCCGCATAAGCATTTGCCAGAGTCAATCTTTTGTTTCAATCGAGATTACATGTTTTACATGATAAGTGTTGTGTGATTATTTTACAGTTCCAACAAGATGGTGGCTCCCTTATTAGAATTTTCCAGGGAGTTTTTGTGGCATTCTCGGAATTCATTGTCCATTGTATTATTTTCCATTCACTTCACTTATGCACAATAACTAAACTGTATTACGTAATACACCACCAATTTTATAAAATATACAGTTAAGTAACACAAGATTATGAATAAAATATAAAATCCACTACATGACATTCTAAGATCCTGCCAAAAACTCCTTTCACTCACTCACACACATATTTATATTGTAGCTCTTAACTCAAACTTTTCATTTGTTTTTCCCTTACGATTTTGCAAACATTTTCTTTCACACAAACCTCGCTCTGACAACTACAAACGCAACAAAAACACTTTCCACAATCTTGTTCTCTAAATGATAAAATTTACGATTTATAAAAAAATCGAACATAAGCATAAATTATGCAACAAAGGTTAAAAAAAAATATATACATCTATTCTAACACATATTCCTTAACTGTAAATTAAAAAGGTCATTAGTTTGGTCAAGACTCTGTTGTATAGAAATTCCTGTTACCCTCAATAGGGTCTTTACTATATAACAGTATATTGGGGTTACCGTGTAACAGGAATTTACTATACCACAGTATATCGAGATTACAGTGTAACAGGAATTTACTATACCACAGTATACCCGGATAACCGTGTAACAGGAATTTACTAAACTAAAGTATATCCGGATTACCGTGTAACAGGAATTTACTATACCACAGTATATTGGGGTCACCGTGTTTCAGGAATTAACTATACCACAGTATATTGGGGATATCGTGTAACAGGAATTTACTATACAACAGAATATTGGGGGTACTGTATAACAGGAATTGACCATAAAAGGCATATTCGAGTTTACCATATAACAGGAATTTTAATCCTGTTCTAAATTTCGACTAGGAAAAAGATCGAACGTAACACTGTAATGATTATAACTTAGTAAACATGTTACGTTACCTTCTCAATTACAATCTGGATGATGGAAAACGCTCTCGTATAGTCGACGACGAGTTTGTGATACTCATAATGTGCTGCCGGCTTCTTCTTTCCGCCTTCTAGAATATCGAAGAGTTCTTTTACGACCATCGGCAGGTACTCTTCATAGATCTCGATAGGCGAATACCTTCAAATAATATCATGTATATAATATACCAGGAGAACATTTAAAACGGAACATCCTTCAATCCTGTGGTAATTCACTGTCACATTTAACATGTAAAATAATAACAAATAGTAATAAACAACAAAGAGAGCCTTAGTTAAAGTTTGTTATACTACTTTTAAAAGTATGAGAACGACATTTAAACTTAAATTAAACAGGCCTAGGTTATGAAAAAGTTTAAAGGGGTCCTTTTCAAGTTTAATCAATACGTAACTGCTTATAATCTAGGTGCGCGACGCGGTCCGGAGTACGTGACAGAGAGCGTTATTTATGTATTATACCATTTGTTCTTGGGTAAATCTCCTGATGTTGAGTGTATATTAGTTTTGCGTTTCTCGAGATAATTCGGTCAAATATTAAACACCAATTTTTTGAATTTATTTAGAACGAGAATCGACTAATAATTATCTTGTAAAAATATTGCTAGCGAATAAACAATCGCACTGTATCAGTGAACAGTTCACGCGTTGCTACGACTCAGTTATTAACATGTTGACTTATAATTATGATAAAGTATTTCCAAAATAAAAACGTGGCGCCATCTATGTCATATCTGTAGCAGTTTCGGTCCTACAATTATCCATTAACAAACTAATTTAAAGCGCCATTTTTATTCGAGACTGATGAAACTTACAATTGATAATAGTAATCAACATTGACAATCAAGTCAAAACTCGGTATACTCAAAAGAGCTTTTTTTAAAAGCACAATTTTATTTGTCCGATACAAAAGAGAGTTGTTACAATACTAACTTAAAAAACTAAATACATAATTTCATCGGGTGTTTATGCAGACCGGACGACCACCCAGTTAAGCGACGTAGCAATTCCTTGTCTTAGTTTATACGCGTATAGCTATCGTCTCCTGTCTTATACCGGGCTACATAACTATCATTTAATTTGTGATTTAAAAATATTGATGGCATTGATCGAAATATAAACTATTATATATCTGAAATGGGACCAAATTATATATAAATGCCAACGTTTTATGAAGATCGGTTGAGTAGTTTCGGTATTCATTATGGACAAACATCAAGACACTTTTTTTTTTAATATTAAGATATATTAAATAATAGACGTATGTCGATTACATACACTCTGTAAATAAATTGAGCCATCACGGGACGCTTGGCAGATGTGAAACATCAAAATTGTTTTGTATAAGTTATATACATAAAAGAACAGATTACGACAGGAATCAAGCTATGGCATAATGAAAAGATAAAGCATTACTTGTTGCACAAAAAAAATACTGTTTATTTTTATAAAATACAAAAATTAAATTAGGCGCAGGCGCGTTGTGTTTGGCGGCATTTATCAAAGGACGCTAAATCGTCGGCGCGAGCCGCGTAACACTAATATAACGAGTGACCGAAAAAACAATCTGAATCTTATGTTTACACAGATAGGGTTTGCATATGTTTTTGAGTATTTCGTTAATAATGCAAAGTTCGTGTTTTGCGTCGACACGTCTCGCCACGCCAACAATCAGGTTTATCCGCGCCAATAGCTGTTTCACATCAAAAATCTATCAATAATTTTAAAAGCCCTGTCAATGCCCTAATGATCATTTCTGACTCCTTACCGAAGCAGTGGCACCAGGAGTCGGTCACAGACACCAGTGGAGAGACCCTCCCAGCACCGTTTATATACTAGTTCGTAGATATCCGTATCGTTCCGGATTGCCAGTGTTGCCATGTATGAATCAATTGCCTCATCCCACCAGCCCTTTGTGTCATCGCCTGGCAACATATAACAATTTACTCATCAAATGTAAAATAGGAAATACTTTTACCGTAAAAATACACAAATGCACAACACAAAAAGATTAAATCCAAAAAAAAAAAAAATACAAGAACAATTGTGTCGTTACATTTCAAAATTAACTACGACTAATTTTAATCCTTACATTGAGCAAGATCACGTCAAGTGGACCCATCTTTTCCCACTTGATCATGGGATTAAAATTAATATATTTCAATATAAAGTAGTCACTATCAATAATGATACCCTAAAACGATTTTTTTTAATATTTTGAAAGAAAATTTCACTGCGCTATTAGTTCAAACAATATAAATTATTTATCTCAGAGCGGCGAGCAGTGTAAGGTTATACAGCACGCGCCTGTTCCTGTTTAATTTCTTTTTCAAGATTTTTAGTTTTTATACACCGAGAACGTATTTTAAATCTTGTGTCACACAAGATTTTTAGTTTTTTTTTTAGGTGAAAACTTGTTTTGAGAAGGCTATCCTCGTCCCTCTTTAACCCTTAAATGCATATAATTGCCAATTGTCTTTTGTTCACTTGAACTTAATTTTAATCAAAAACCCGAGTGTATGCATTTTTGAAGGCATGTTACAAATCTTAGAAAATACCTTCAGTGTGAAAGAAAAAATTGACATTACTTTTGGCAACTGAGTTATAGTTTTTTCGTTGTTGTTTTAAACATTAATTTTATAAAATACAAAAAAAGGACCTTTTAAGGATTACAGATGCGATATGTCTGCTTATAAGGGCATAAGTTGAATTACCAGCAACTAACGACGCGACCACGTTGAGAAGAGTGAGATCTCCATTAGTGGCTGCGTCGAGCAGACTACGTAATATAGCGTTGGTGTCAGCGTTTAACTCGCTCAGCCGAGTCGGTAGTAGCGAAGCGAATGACTTGTACGCCGAACTGTTCACACGATATAAAACTTATGACACGACATTTAATCACACCATGCAACTATAGTT
>JACEII010000092.1:1489535-1555733 GCA_014332785.1 Antheraea mylitta
TGTTTGTAAGACTTCCGGATTCTCCTCTTGCAACGCCATCTGGAGTATTCTTCCGAGATTTAACTATAACAAATATAAACTTTATAAATAAAACCTTTAAAGAAACGGTAAAATATTAATACAAACGACACAACGATGGTTATGATGTTTCAACCAGAACAAGTGTTAACTACTAAATTATACAATGAGGAGACTGTCAATATAACAAACACTGTATAATGTATTCTATCTCGTTCTCTCGCAGAGAAAATCCTATAGATTTATGTGTCTGTCTCACTTTACTGTCGCTTTTTCGTTTCATCGAGTAACAAATCACAGTGAGACTAAACGAATTGTCACTTGAATAATAATCGCGTGGAAACTTCCAGCTTACTGATATATATATATTGACAAGTTATTTAAATATAACGATTTTATACATTAGGGAGTATGTTTTTGAAATAGTTTTAAACTACGACAGACCCATAGCTAGTCTAAAAGGAAAAGTTGTTATCTGATTAGTACTTGTTTTAATTAATTATTAATGAATACATTAGGCACTTGGTTTTAATATACTTGAAACATTTAACATTACTAATCCTCTAGCTTTGATGTAACATCCGTAACGAAACGTAACGTAACCGCACATTGTTTCCGTTATAAACTCTTCCTTACCGTTCACAAATAAGTTTTAATACAACGACTTAGTATTTGAAATAAGTGTGTTGTTTCTATGAACGGATATTTGAAAAATGTATAGAGTAAAAGTGAACAATAATTACCTTGTAAGTAACACCACTCTCTGGATTCAGCAGGTTAAGATTCAAACAACTCTTCAACTGTACCACAAGCATATCTTCCTGCTTCTCTCTGACTACATCGTAGTAGCTACCGTGTTTGGCTAAAAAAAATGCTATAATGAATCTACAGTAAAAAAAACTGTAAATGACTTCTTTTACTAAAACCATAAGAACCAAAATTAATTGTCGCTAATATTTTTGTTCTATCTTATTACGTGTTCAATTTAATTATTTCCTAAACAAATCGATAAAGAAGGTTTATCTACTATATTGATCGTAAACATCAGTAGTATTGAGAATGAAACAAAATAAACTATGATAGATCAGTTAAAAGTCTATGCCGTTAAATTTCAAACAATGTTTGTGTGTTGGAGCGGAATTAAACAAACAAATGAGAACAAGATGAAAAAAATGTATTCCAATAATTACACTCATTAATAGTTAGCTAATAGAAATGTAATAATCACTAATTACCAGTCAATAGCAATTTAGTAAGAGTCGAAAGCAGTCGGTAAATAGTAAAAACATTAAATCATTAGTATATAACACAATCAATCACATGATCAATAGGTTTGGAAATAAATTTTTATAGATAACTTATATTACTACATAATTACGTAGTATTTAACAATTACCATTTTTTTTTTTTTTTCTCGAACTGACTACGCTATTGACCTGGCAAGGTCTTTACAGCTTCACCGGACTACTAAGGCGAGCGCTTAAGGCACTCAGACGATTTTATTTTTTGGTAACTAGCTCAAGGGTGCACGGCACACCTCGGCTTGGCCGTTACCTTGAAAAACCCGATCTGACCTAGCTAAACTATGCTAAGCTATACATGTATCCATTCTTGGATCATGCAATTAAAATTGCATGATACAAGAACACAACATGTAATTCGAAAGGAGGTAAACTTAATCTACTCGATTCAGTTCGATAAGGGAAAAAATTTTTCACAAAATAACCCTTCCACAAGTGTGTTAGATGCGTGTCTGAGTAACTATGTATGTGTAAAATCGATGTGGGTGAGTACTGTATCACGAGACAATATCTTTGCGACTATCCGGATAGTCACGGACAAAAATACTGCCAGGATTACGCGAACAAACAGTGTGCGGGTGAGAAAACGAGAGCTCTCTGCCTGTGACGCACGAGACAGAGATTCGCGATGTGGCCGGCCACAGAAAATTTAAAGAGAGATCGAATTTACAGTTTAACGAACGACGCCGGCGTCGGGATCTAAAAATAGACTAGTGATATTATTACTTAACGGTTTTTTTTTTTTTTAAGGGGAAGAGAGACGTAAACATACGAGTTTACTCTTTCTTATATTGAAAATTATTATTATTTCGCGACGGCGGCACGGGCCAACCGCTGTATCGTTTCTGCAATGGCGGGAAACTTCGCGATCGCGCGAATGGTACCCTGTTTGGGGTCGTTCGCGACCTCATCGTAGGCTGAGATCTCGGAGATCTCGTGGAAAACTAACAACTGGGCGGACCAGTCCATGCCGGAGAGAGAGACAGCGGGGTCAGCCTGAGAGGGCTTCGCCACCTGGAGTCTGGGATCGACTCGTGCTGCGATCTGCGGCGACCACGGGGCCTGAGGGGCCCGCGCGGGGAGAGGGGCTGCGTTAGGCGCAGGAGCGGACGCTGCCGGCGCGCGTGACGCGCGCGGCAAGCTCGGAAATGCCTGTCGAGAGTCGAGAGGCGGGGGGCGGGGGCGGGTAGACGCCGCAGGCGCCCTGGAGGGCGAAACCTGCCTCGCGTATCGGGGCTGTCTTGTACGCGGGGCGCGGGGACAACCGCGATAATTCGCGGTATGACCCACGCCGCGGCACAAGACGCAACTCGGAAACAATTACCACAACCCAACAGTATATTAGTACGAGTCAATGGTAGCCGGTCAATAATAAAACATTGTCATTCGTCAATAGCATAATCTACGGTCAATAGTTTTAGAAAAAGCAATTCGTTTACCTGATATATGGTCTTCATTGCAAATGTTAGCTAGATATACTTTTACTATTATATAGTTAATTCAAACTCATGTCATATAAAACAAAGTCGAGTCGAAATATCTTCTTTTCTTGCTTCAAGAAGCTCTGTTCAAACTAGCACTTGCCAATCGGATCGTAATCCAGTAAGCATAACGGAAAACATAATTAACTTGGAGATCTAAGCGTTTCAGTAGCAACTAGTCGATATCAAGTGACATAATAGGTATTTGCCTATGTAATTGTCGTTCTGCAGTACTGGCCATTTCAAATCAAATTAATTTTTGTTTGGCTAAGAATTCTAATTTCTAGTTAATTTTATTTTAAAAACATGGAATTCTTTTCCCAAAAGTAGTCATTTGTTTATTGATTAGTGTTACATTTTCATCGCATTTCAATATTTTTTGTCATCATGGATACGATTAAAATTCGAGTAATTATGGAATATGAGTACCGTCGTAGCAGCAACGCGGCACAAGGGACACGCAACATCAACGACGTTTACGGAGCTAACACTACAAATCAACGCACCACCTGTTATTGGTTTGCTCGATTCCATTCTGGGAATTTCGACCTGAAAAATTAACCTCGCGGTCGTCCGAAGATTTTGGTCGACAATAACGAATTAAAGGCGATTGTGGAAGCTGGATGATACACAATCTACGGCTGAATTAGTAGCAGCTTTCGACGTTAGCGTCAAAATAATAATGGTTCATTTGCGTTAAATTGGCAAGATAAAAAAGCTTGACAAATGGGTGCCCCACGAACTCAATAATCGCCAGCGCGAAGTACACGTCGAGAGGTGCCTTGCACTTCTCAACAGACATACAAATGAAGAAATTTTGAACAGCATTGTTACCTGCGATAAAAAATTGATTCTGTTTGATAACCGCAAGCGCTCAGCAAGTTGGTTGGATTCTGGTTCAGCACCTTAACAATGTCCTAAACGAAAACTTACCCCTAGAAAAGTGATGGTCACTGTTTGGGGGTCTAGCGCCGGTGTGATTCATCACAGCTTCTTATCAAACGAGGTGAGCATTACTGCAGATGTGTACTGTGAAGAACTGAACACAATGATGGAGAAGCTGGCACATCTCCAACCAGCAATGGTCAATCACTCGTCTCCGCTGCTCCTGCACGACAAAGCGCGACCTCATACTGCACAGCAGACTGTCTCCAAGTTGCAAGAACTGGGGTTGGAAGGTCTCCGTCATCTGCCCTACTCACCAGACCTTGCGCCTACAGACTACTACTTTTTCCAGAATTTGGATAACTTCTTGGCGGGAAAAAAATTCAATAATCGAGAGGCAGTACAAAATGCCTTTGAAGAATTTGTTGCCTCCCGTCCAGCTGATTTCTTTAAGAAGAGCATTGATTGCATGGGTGATTACTTTGATTAATACAAATAAAAAATACATGAAAAAAAATCGTTTAAATTTTTTCATACAAAACGGCAATTTCATAGGTAAAGATCTAATATAAGAATAAATATTTAAAAAATTATATTGTGAAAGTCTTACCCAAAAAGCACATTATATCTTTTTGAAGAATTCGCGCGTCTTTCCCCGTCATATTACGTTTTCTCGAGCGCAGTTTCTTTATCAGATTTATCATCTGAAATTAGTTATACGTTTCAACAATTTCTCTTTAGATGGTACCTTAAACGTCCTAACTAACGCCCTATGTTCGTTAAAAGGGATAGTTTACGCATTACGTAATGTTAAGGTTATTAAACTCGGATATGCCCTCGCGATTTACCTTCACTTTCGTTCATTGAGCGTTCGACTTTTGTATCCATACTTTCAAATATCATAGAACAAACTTTAGTTAAAGTTATCTTTGTTATTTATTAGTATTTGTTTTGATATTATTATTTTATATGTTAAATGTGACTATGAATTATTATTTGCTTGAATATTGCTACTATTTAAACTTTCACCCGGTATAGTCAGTCGGTACCAGAAAGTTTGAACGGCAAGAGTCATATATATTGCGATTTGTATTTTTATGTTAACATATCGAAGAAATAAATTGCGTCTAATCTGTGGTCTTGATTGAAATTTTTGATATATGACCATAAACTAGAGACCCATGAACATCAAATATAACAATTAAATGATATTAAAAAAAAAAAACAATCAAAGCGACTTACGTTAGGCAAGTTGTCTTCTACCCAGGAATTGTCACGATATATGCAAGTATCGAGTTGATTGATAGCATACGAGAGCCTCTTCGGTTCCAAGTCGTTTCTCGACAATATTACCTATGGTGAGACAATGATATAGTAAACCTACTTGGCCCAATTTTGAAAATCAGCCTTGGGGTCACTGGTGGCAATCAATACATGCTGAATTGTGTGCCATTGTAGCAAAACCGTGGTATCATTTAATATCTTGTAACATTTATTTTATGTTATACATATGCCATCAGAAACAAAACTTGTTGAAAAAATAATTGATCCGTCACGGGACGCCTGGCAGATGTGAAACATGGAAATTGTTTTGTATAAGTTATATACATAAAAGAACAGATTACGACTGGAATCACCTATAGCATTATGAAAAGATATAGCATTAAAAGTTTGTTCCATAAAACTAATGCTTGTTTATTTATTTTATTACATATATATTCATTTTATTAAATACAAAAATTCAAATAGACGTAGGCGCGGTGTGTTTACCGGCATTTATCAAAGGGTAGTAGGACGAGTGGTCGACAAAACGATTTGAATCATATGTTTATAAAAGTAGGGTTGCGAACGTTTTTAATTATATCGTTAAAAGTACAAAGTTTGTGTTTTGGGTCGCCACGCCAACAACCAGGATTACCCATACCTATAGATGTTTCATACCAAAATAGTTTACAATAGGAAATTAATGAAGCACAATCAAAAATAAAATATTAAGGTTCTTTCCAGAAAGATGACTATTCATCCAATAAAGATGTATATTCATTAAATACAACATTTTTAACCCATAATAACGTGGAAGATATAAATTATACAAAACAATTTCGATGTTTCACATCTGCCAGGCGTCACCGCAATGTTTTTCCTTCATTTTGGTCCTTCGAGCCACTTCTAGTTTTTACATTAAAAATAACATCGATATTTTAACATGCATGCGTGATTCACGTGGTTTAGATGAACAAAAATATTTGGATATTTACCTGAAAGGCATCGATTTTATCTTGAACCCTGCACATACTATTCGCATCTAATAACACCAAACAGCATTCACAAAGCGAAGTCTCGTCCTTACATCCGGCGATAGTTAACATCTGTAAAAATCATTCGATCATATGCTGTTATTATGACGGTTGAAGGTTCAGAAAAGCTCACATAAAATTTAGAAAAATGTCCATAGTTCAGAACAGTGCTCAAGCAGAGTGAGACCTTGAAAACCGTATTTTGCGAGCAATACTATCCCTTTTTTTCTCGTACTGACTACACTATTGGTCTAGCAAGACCTTAATAGCTTCACCGTAGTATATTAGTACTATCCATTTTTTTTAACTGATTACGCTATTGGCCTAGCAAGATTTTTACAGCTTCACTGGACTACTAAAGCGAGTGGTTAAGGCACTCAGCCGAAGTACTACCCAACAATTCATCACGACCCTAATTGTATTTCGTACTTACAACTAGTAGTTGATCAACAACTCAAAACTTAGTAAACATTTTTTCATACATGCCACTTATTGCGGTCAAATTTCGGATATTAATCGATTTTACGGATTTTAGTAGGTGGTATAGCCACACTAAAGGAATTACTGGTTTCAGTATGAATGGATCGGCTCGCTCGGGGTACTACCACCCTCTCACAGAAAACTGACGTGAAGTAGCAGTGCTTGCATTGTTGCGTTTCGTTCGGTGAGTGAATACGCCGGAGGCCCATCTCCCTACACCTCTTTCCTTTCTCTCCTCCATTCCCCAATGTAGGCTTGCAATGCAATTGCGACTCCCCTGGTGTTACTAGTGTCTATGGACGGTGGTGATTACTTAACACCAGGTGACCCACCTGTTCGTTTGCCTGTTATGATATAAAAAAGACCACTAGTTTATAAATAAACAGACGCTAGTGAAATGGTTAAGAACATCTCCCTCCTCTGTTTCTCAACCAATTTTCTTCATCCTTTTTTAGTATTCTTTTCTTTGTAGTTACTGCCGATCTTTAGCGTTAACAGTACAAAATTGGAAAAGTTTTTTTTCTCTATTCTCAAAGATCGACTACTGAACAAGCGGTCATGTTAAAAAAGACAAACCCCATCGACTTCTTCTTCACAGATTCTTCTCGATGAAAGGATTGTTTTTCCGAACCGGTGGTAATTATGGACTCTCATAAGAGCCTTATTAAGGTTAAATAGACAACATAAAAATGGCCATAAAGAATGGAAATGCAAGCGCTATAAAAACAATAACGTCATTAAACCAACAATAGTTAATAATAATTGAACAGTTAATATTCAATAAATTACTATTAAAAAAAAACGATCATGGATACGATTTTTACGTATACAAAATACTAAATATAAAAAAAAGGTGCAGACCAAGAGTCTGCAGAATAACATAACGATAATAAACAAAAAAAGGTTAAATTGAATAAACTATCTTTGATTTGATAATACAAAGGTATAGTTACCGTATAAAAATCTGTAGTATCTTCCTGTCCTTTAACATGAGGGAGGAGAGCCCTACAGCAAAACACAGTTGTTGAGCAGATTCCCCACTTGCGCATATATTGCACTATCTGTCTAAAGACTAACACACTGCGCTCCTCTGTATACCCCTCGGGTTCAATTCCACCAACAACTTTGGCACACAGCTTCAGAAGTATCAAGTATTTCTCCTAAGGAATATTACACTTAAACAATTAATGATTCTAACTTTGATAATCGTATGGAGAATATGAATGGGACGTGATGAAAGAAAAATGAGTATCTAAATAATACTTTCAAAAACCATCAAAACGGCAAATGTTATGGTTAGTACAAAATAATCTAATTTTAGAACCTTTGCCCGCGACTTCATCCGCGTAGCAATGGTTACTTTGAGCTAACGCGGTAGCTCTTAAGAGGAAAAAAGTTCCGATTTTAAAACATTTGCCAATGGTGCTCCGCTTCTATTTATCGTAGCGTGATGATATTATAGCCTATAACCTTCCTCTATAAATGAGCTATATAATATTGAAAGAATTTTTCAAATCGGACCAGTACTTCTTGAAATTAGCGCGTTCAACCATACAAAAAACTGGGCCGTCACGGGACGCCTGACAGATGTGAACCGTTTAAGAGGAAAAAAAAGCCGATTGTGTGAAATATTCTTTATTGGTGCTCCGCTCCTATTGGTATTAGCGTGATGATATATAACCTTCCTCAATAAATGAGCTACATAACCAAGTAAGAATTTTTCAAATCAGACCAGTAGTCCCTGAGATTACTTGCTACAACTTCACAGACTCAGAAACTCACAACTTTTACCTCTTTATAATATCAGTATAGATGATAACAGCTATCAGAAAACATGGAGTGTGATAGAATTTTTGTGAACTTGAAAGAGTATGTTTAGTGATTTTTGAGTATTGACCGTTCTAAAATATAAAAAAAAATAAACCAGTTCCTACTACAGCGTCATCCTACTTCAATCAATTTTGACGGACACATTTTAAAACACAAAGGTGGTTCTTCTCACCTCTACACTCTAGTACAGACTTTCGATACAAATAAAGAATCAGCTATGAGAGAAAGAAGATTTTAATCGTGCTAATGGAATATAATGGGCAGTAGTAGTACCTGGCAACCGAGGAGAGGAGATAAATTAAAATAAACTATTGGGTTTGCCTCAAAAAATTAGCATTTTTTTACAACAAATAAAATATATCTCTCTTGGTGTCAGTTGGATTCGAACTGGGGTTACACGGATTTTCGAAACAACCGATTTCCATCTGAGCTGTTTTTGTTTTGACAACATCGGCGAAATTTATTAATATTCTAGCTAAATTTTATCATTGCCTGAAAAATCTGTTAAAAAAGTTTTCTATGAATAAAATCTAAGCTAGATCGATTTATCGTCCCCGAAACTACCTACATACTAAGTTTGACGGAAATCGCTGACGCCGTTTCCGAGATCCTGAATATATATAAATATAAAAGAATTGCTCGTTTAAAGGTATTAGATTTTATTATCGTATATGCTGAATGCTCGATGCAGTAGAGAAACAAACATAGCTATCAGTAACTATCATGTGTCACTTATTCGTCAACTGTTACTGATGCTGTACCATACAGATAACGTACTGGAACAGCCTAAACTATATATCGTATGTATTGTATTAGCTACAGCTCAAATTGAGTTTACAAGATCTTTTTTATATATAAACTTCTTCTGTATATGTGTATGTCACTGAACTTCTCCTTTACAGCTGGACCGATTTTAAAGAAGTTTTTTGTGCGTGTCCCAGTGGATCCGAAAATGGTTTGAATAACAATAGGACCCTGTAGGTGGCGCTGCGGTCGGATTATCAGGTTAGAACAGTGGGTAGTTGTATATAAAACAATTTGTTACTTAGAGTTGTCCGAAACCACAATACAGTTTTGGGTTCAGTGTATAACGCTATAATGGCGTTTATAGAGTAGACAGTATCAAACATTGTCATGTCATTCGAATAATGACGTCATCCCTTACCATTTTTATTAAAAGGTATTGTTAGCACTCTTTGTACTACTAATGACTTACTATAGACTATATCGGGGGTGTTACTAATGACCTGAGACGCCATTGGTCGATTTTATGCTTTAATGTCTGTTTAATTTACATAAATATTCATGTTTATTAAATACAAAAACTAAACTAAGTGCAAGATGCGGCGTGTTCGCCGGCATCTATCAAAGGGCGCTAGATCGTCGGCGCATGTCGTGTAATACTAGTAGTACGAGTAACCAGGAAAACAGTTTGAATCTTATGTTTATACAAATAGGTTTGCAAATGTTTTTGAGTATTTCGTTAATAATGGAATGTTCGTGTATTACGTCGCCACGAAAACGATCAGGCTTACCCTCCACCTATAGATGTTTCACGTCAAAAGAAAGTTAACAACTTATTTCATTCTATACAGAGAGAGTGACCATACATTAATTTAAAAGAAGTTGATAGAAATTTCACTTCATCTTGCTTTTTTTATATTACAGACCTTTACATATATTTTTTTAAATTATTTATGCGTGTTGATAATGATAAAATGATTAAAAATTAAAGATAATTAAAAATATTTCACCTCCATCGTACATTCCACAACACCTTTCAACTGGCGATTGGTGTAATCCATAAAAACTTCAAATATAAACTTAGAACCTTCTAGAATAATAGCGTCTTTCCCATTATTGGAGTCTAACATCAGCGTCCAGAGTGGGACGTAAGTGTCAAAGCTCATTGAATCTTGGCAGGTCTCAGATATAAGGAACTTTATTGCAGCCTGATGGAATGTCACAAAATAATTGTTTTTTTTTTTTATGTCACAGGAGGCAAACGAACAGGCGAGTCACTTGATGTTAAGTGATCACCACCGTCCATAGACACTAGCAGCCCCAGAGGAGTTGCAAGTTTAATGGGTGGAAGAGCCACACTGATGCTATAACTGGTTTCAGAGAGTTTTTAGCGGGATTTTAGTCTGTCATGTAGTGGATTTTATATTCTATTTATAACCTCGTGTTATTTGAATCTATATTTTGTAAATTAGATGGGGTTTTACGTAATATAGTTAGTTTATTGTGCATAAGTGAAGTGAATGGAAAATAATATCACGCAGCATGAAATTCTGAGATGCCACAAAAACTCCCTGTAAGGTTCTAGCATGGGAGCCACCATCTTGTTAGAATATTGACTCACACCACGCTTAATATTGAAATGAGAGTCCCGTTGAAGCTATTACTGGCTTCAGAATGAATAAGTCGGCTTGTCCGGGGTACTACCACCCTCTCGCAGAAGACCGACGTGGAGTAACAGTGCTTGCATTGTTGAGTTTCGATCGATCAGTGAGAGCGCCGGAGAACCGCCTCCTTCCCTCTCCCTCGCCTCCCTTTCCCTTCATCCTCCTCTCTTCCCTACCAAAACAGGCTGGCAACGCACTTGCAACCCCTCTGGTGTTGCTGGTGTCTATGGACGGTGGTGGTTGGTGAGGAAGGGTGGAGGGAGAGAGGGATGGGAGGCGGTCCTCCGGCACTCTCGCTGACCAAATGAAACGCAACAATACAAAAACTATTACTTCACATGGATGTTTCTGTGTCGGGTGGTATGAACCCGGGCGACCCAACCCATTTATGCTGACGCCACCTCTAAACAATAAAAATACATTAATATGAATAGTCTCATCGGGCCAACGGTTAATTAAATATAAATATACCTTTCTAATCACAGGTGTGGTCTTCGAAATGATATGGACAACAACTTCTTTCAGCTTCGAGCTCGGTATATTCTTATAGAACATCAAACAAACTCGTTGGAGTCTATCGCTGTTCATTAAGCCGCATTCTATTGACCACATTACCTGTAATTAAAACATACAATTAAACAAATAGATCTTGGGTATGGAATACAATTTGGTTCTAGATATATCCTTTAACGAATCCTTCGAGTAATGACGTCAGTAATCCAGAATATTTCACCCTCCTTTATAGATGGGTATGTAAAGTGCACAACGGTGCGTCCGAGCAGAATTCTATTCTAGATATTGGAGGGAATACAAAGAGAAGTAAAAGAGATCTTCAAGCGGACGGCAACTAAAGCATTATAAAGTGATAGAGAGACTGTAGTGTAGTCTGTTACAGTATGACAATTTGGTTTTTGATTTGAAACATCTTTCAAATTGTTTTGTCGACCACTACTAAAGTTACGCAGCACGCACCGAGACCTTGTGCCCTTTGATAAATGCCGCCAAATACACCGTGCCTACGCCTTATTGAATTTTTGTACTTTGCATCTTATAAAAATGAATATTTATGTAATAAAATAAACAAACAGTCATTATTTTATGGAACAAATTTGTAATGCTTTATCTTTTCATTATGCCATAGCTGATTCCTGTCGTAATCCGTTATTTTATGTATATAACTTATACAAAACAATTTCGATGTTTCACATCTGCCAAACGTCACGTGATGGCCCAATTTTTTTTATATTAAGGTGTGTCAAAAAACGACAACTTTTTTTCACAAAATACCGCAGAACTTGTCCCAACAAAGCTCATGTTAAAAGCGGAGCTCAAAATTCCAATTCTAAGAGGTTCTCCATCGTAATTAAAGTTTTTCCATATAAAAATATGGGAAACATAGTTTTTTATTACTTTTTTGTAAACCTGTCTTCGTTCATTTACGCTTTTGCAGTGGCGAGTATTATATAGTGAGTTGTGAACAGCTGTATGAACACTCTACAGAACATCAGGTCAGTGTTCGACTACCCGCTTCTTTCCCTACAATTTTCCCCTCGTCATATAACGACGAATTACCCGCCGGTATTTGGTCGCTTGCGTCTGTAAAGACATTAACCCGAGCGAAGCCATGAGCGAAAGCTAATATTGTATACTTACAGAATCGGCGACGTCCTTAGACACGGTGCCGGTTCTCAGCTCGAATTCCAAGCTCTCGACCGATGGAAGGTTCTCGACGTCGACGTGCACGTTGTGCGCGTTCTGCGCGTACGCACGCACACGCAGCGCCGTGTACGTCGACACAGTGTTCGTCGACATGCGGGGTATCACCTCCGACGTTAATATATGCTGTGGGGAAATAATATTTTCGTTAATATCCTACTACCTAGATATGCAATTATACCTGGTGAAAGGTTAGACAATTGCAGTATTCTAGAATATGACACTTCCTGGTCACATTTAACACATAAAATAATAATATTAAAACAAATACTAACAAAGAGAACTTTAGGAAACTTTACCTAATTCTAATAATTTTAAATATATGGCTAATAACTTAAATAAACCAAGGTTGAATGTCCAAGCGCGGGGGGGAGGACTGGAAAGAGGTAGAGCGCCTGGCCACGACGGCCACAACCCTTGTGCTCAGGCGCATAAGAAGGTTGGGCCTCAGGGTGGCCCTCGAGAAGACCGAGGCCATACTCTTTCATGGGCTTCGGCGGGGGCACCACCTGGGGACCTCATTATAGTGGAGGGCGCCCGGATTAGGGTGGGTGCCCACATAAGGTACTTGGGCCTCACCCTGGACGGGCGGCGGCGGGACTCGGCCGGTTGCTCCCCAATATTAGGGGGGCCGGGTGCCGGATGCCGTCGACTCTTTATGGGAGTCATGCGGGCGATGGCCGTCTACTGGCCACCGGTCTGGGCTGATGTGTAAGAAGTCACGGCGGCGAGGAAGCGTAGTGGGGAGCCTCCAGCTCCCAGGGAGATAGAAGTTAAAAGGCGGGAGTGGCGGGAGGGGCAGTCGAGAGGTGGATGCTCTCTCTGAGTATGCTGCGTGGGAGGTGGAGCGCCGCACTCTGGCGGTGGTGGTAGGAGAGGATTTGTCACTGCCGAGCATGATCGCGTCCATGCTCGGCAGCGAGCAGGCGTGGCGAGCAGTGGCCTCCTTTTGCGAGGAAGTCATCTCGAAAAAGGAGGCGGCGGAGGGCCCGCGAGGCGGATAGCCTCAGTGGCCGTCTTCGCCAACGGAGGACCGGCAGGAGGAGGCGGCGCTTTGCCCAACTCCTCTTGCCACCGTAGCCGGACCTGAGGAGATGTAGTCGGGGGGGCTCATCCCCTCATGGCACAGGTCCGGCGGACGAGGGGAGGCAGCTGGTGTGTACCCAGCTGCCTCTCTATAGGTAGGAGCCCGGCGGCCACCATTCACCGGGCGGACTGTTGGGGCGGCTATCTAAGGGGAATAGCCTAGAACGCTTCCTTGCCGCCCCAACACAACAGTATGTCGGTACACCGTGGGGTTTTAGTCCGTGCAACTCGGACATAACCCATCCTCTCCCCCGGGAGGGTGGGTATCCATAAGGGATTTCCCCACGTAAAAAAAGGTTAAATGTCCAATGATAAAACCTGCGAGCGGGGACCCGGACAAGAAAACAGACAATAAACATTTGTTTGTTCATACCTCCAAACATTATCCATTGTCAGTTGATTGGCATCACTTACACTTCACCCGACGGTCATTGACACCGTGTCTGAACATAGACGCTCAGAGGATTAGGTATAATTTTTGTACGTTTCCATATAATAATTAGATCAAATATTGAGCACCTATTTTTTAACTGATTTAGAACGGAAATCGAGTGTAGAGTGTCCTCTATAAATATTGCTTCTGTCTAAACAATCACCTGGTATACTGAAAACCGATAGTATTTTATTGAAATGAATATCTAAAACGTATTTCAAGACACCTGCAATTTTTAAGCAATTTTTATCACAAAAAACTAAAAAGACATGTTAGATTTACATTTTTATTATACGTGTAAAAATATCAAATTACAAGGAAGTCATGTAAAACAAACGAAACGTATTTTAAGAAGGTACCTCATTAACGAAGTATGTTCAAAAACTTAAATATCTTGTCGGCGTGTTGACGAAAATACCTCTCCTCGATGGTAAGAGAGTCCTACTATATGTAAATGTATGTCTTTTCTTTTTGTTATGAATAAATTAAAAAAAAAAGAATCTTAGTTGGAAACTTACTTGCATCTCCTTATGTTCTGTCACATCAAACACAACTTTGTAGATGCTCAAGAGGGCTGCAGCTCCGCTGGCATCATTAAGTGTTGACCATATATAACATCGTAGTCCGCTATTACCGGCTATACATTCCTTGAACAGGTCTGCATGGTGTTCCAGGATTGATAGAACAACTGGAAATAAAGTTCAATTGTCTACTGTAAAATGCCTAAGATATATATTTATTACTTACAGATGAAGATCTCTTTTACTGTCGTGAGGCATATTTTACAGTAGTAAGGCCTATTTCACAGTCGTGAGGCCTATTTCACCGTCGTGAGTCCTATTTCACAATCGTGAGACCTATTTCACAGTCGTGAGGCCTATTTCACAGTCGTGAGACCTATTACACATATAACTAGCTGTGGCCGCGATTTCGTCCGCGTGAAATTTCATGTAAAACACAGCAATTAATAAATTATTCCATTTTTTTATCATTAGGCGAGCTGTGCCCACGACGCCGTCCGCGTGGAAACAAATGAAATAAAAAAACAGTGACTAGTAAAATCATCTGAATGTATTAAGTCCATTTATTTATCTAATTTTCTCTCGTACTTAAGTCGGGTCGTCATTATAATTACAATAAGTTTTAATAGAGTGAACCAATTTTAACTAAACAAATGTTAAATGAAGATATGCTTTATGATTTTCTTGACGAGGTTTTATCATGAATACTGTATTTGTGTTCACTCTTATATACATACAGACAGACAACACTACTAAAATTGATTGAAATGTATTTTATTGCTTATTCCTAGACATCTGCGTCATTATTTTTTTCTTAACTTTATTTTTGGCAATCAATCATTCAGATTATTACTGCCATTGTCACGTAGTCAATAATATTACAAGCATCGTGCAATCATTTCAATAATAAGCGTCGTGTCAGTCAATATTCTAACAAGACGGTGGATCCCTTGTTAGAACCTTCCAGGGAGTTTTTGTGGCATCTCAATATTTCATGCTTCGTGGTATTATTTTCCATTCACTTCACTTATGCACAATAAACTAACTATATTACGCAAAACACCACCAAATTTACAAAATATAGAGTCTAATAACACAAGTTTATGAATAAAATATAAAATCCACTACATGACAGACTGAGATCCCGCCAAAAACTCCACGTCATTATTTTTTATAAAAATCTAAAAATAGAGATATGTTCCTCCCCTCTCAACAACCGTTCGCCTCGTCCGATCACACGTTTTCGTAACGCTGTCGTGACGCATTCGACAGCTAACTCCCAAAGTCGAGCGTGCGTAAACAAGTTCAATTTCAAATAACTTTGTTACTGGGTACATCTAGATCCAAATACTGCGGTACGAAGAAGGATGAAATAAGATTAAATATGACAGGAATGCAACATATAAGATGTTTTTTTTGGACTGACTACACTGTTGGCCTTGCAAAGCCTTTACAGCTTCACCGGGCTACTATTAAGAGCTGGACGTTAAGTGTGATATAGCTTGTGAGGAACGAGGCAACCAAGAAACAGTAGAGGATCAAGCCGCATATGAGAGATTCGACCTACATATACCAGTAAATAACAACATAATACAATAAGATGTAGGTAGTAGAGCCACGCTGAAGCTATTACTGGTTTCAGCATGAATGGATCGGCTCGTCCAAAACCCACGTGAAGTTACAGTGCTTGCATTGTTGCATTTCGTTCGGTCAGTGAGAGCGTCGGAGACCCACCTGTTCTCCCTTCCCCTTCCTCCTCCCCATCCTCTCCCCCCCCCCCCCATTCCCACTCAGGCTGGCAACGCACTCGCGACGCCTCTGGTGTTGCAAGTGTCTATGGACGGTGGTGATCACTTAACATAGATGACCCATCTACTCGTTTGCTTCCTATGATAAAAAAAAGATATGCCCTGTACAAGTCAGTAAGCTAATAAATCACTCACTATTATAGCATTTCGCTGATCTTATATATAAAGTAGACATCTTTCCATAGAAATTGTTCAACTCCACCACAGGTAAATTCTGTCCAAAGTTTTTAAACAATCCGAAGATACCTTGTAAGACTGCTGCTACTATTGTGTCCTGAAAGTTATTAAATGCAAATAAAAAAATATGAAAAACATCTATAGGCGGAGTAGGTAAACTTGATTGTTCGCGTGGCGACGCAAAACACGAACATTGCACTATTAACGGAATACTCAAAAAACATTTGCAACCCTATATGCATAAACATAAGATTCGAACTGTTTTGTAGGCCACTCGTTATACTAGTGTTATGCGAGACGCGCCGACGACCTAGCGCCCTTTGATAGATACCGCCAAACTCACCGCGCCTACTCTTAGTTCAATTTTTGTATTTTTTATATAATAAAAATAAATACTTATGTAACGAAATAAATAGTCATTATTTTATTCAACAAATTTATAATGCTTTATCTTTTCATCATGCCATAGCTGATTCCTGTATTAATATGTTTTTTTATCCATATAACTTATACAAAACAATTTTGATGTTTCACATCTGCCAGTCGTCCCATGATGTCTCCATTTTTTTAAGGATTATGTCTGACAATTATTATAGGCTTGTATTAAAATGTCATTTAAACAGGTTATGAATAGGACATTTTCATTTAATTTTTATTACACATTTTTTAACGTGTTATTGTTGAAGTAGCGACGTACGAATATTTAGTGGTATAGACACGGCATAAATATAAGAGACAGTTACGAAAACAAACGTTCGAAACCGGCATATTCACGCAAACATACATATCGACGAGACCCCTAAACCACAGTACACATAACTATATACTTTCAAAACCTCGCGTCGATGCGCGTGTTCGAGTGTGCCGTTTTCGAGCGTTTTTCGTAGTTTCCGTACCGTGTCTCATATTTATACTGTGCTTAAACGGTTGTCGTTGGGCTGTCCACAGAGGACTCTCGTAGACCTTTATAAAACCTCTCGTAGACGGGCATGGTTGTGTGAGTGTGCAGTTTTCGAGCATTTTTATGTAGTTTTTATTATATATATACTGTGGTATAGAGAATGTGACGTAAGAAACGATGTTCGGGGTGGGGTTACCTCGCGAATGTAAACGAAAACGTGTCGGTGAATCCACGCGATAATGGGTGTAGGATAGAAAAGATTATTCGATAATGGGTGTGGGATAGAATAGGTCGATAATGAGCATGGGATAGTAAAGATAAATCGATAATGGGTGTAAGACAGAATAGATCGATAATAGGTGTAAGATAGAATAGGTCAATGATGGGTATAGAATAGAAAAGTTCAATAATGGGTGTGGGATGGAATAGCTCGTTAATGGGTGTAGGATAGAATAAGTCGATAAAGGCTGTAGAATAGAAAAGATAGGTCGATAATAGGAGTACGATAGAAAAGGTAGGCAGTCATATGGTCCACGTTTTTTTTTTTTTTCGAAATGACTACGCTATTGACCCAGCAAGGTCTTAACAGCTTCACCGGACTACTAAGGCGAGCGCTTAAGGCACTCAGCCGATTTTATTTTGGCAACCAGCTGAAGGGTGCACGCCACACCTCGGCTTGGCTGTTGCCTGTTGCATGCAAAATCGCGACCTATCTTAGCTAACCTAGCTAACTATTCATATATGTATGAGTTGTTGAAACGTATATATGTACAAAGCATACACGCCTCAACAACTCCTCCATATATTTATTATCGGAAAATTGAGAGTTTTTCAGTTCGATAAGGGCAAAAAAAGTAAACCCTTCCACTTTCATGTGTAAGCGTGTAGGCATGCACGTGTGTGGGGGTGATCGTGTAGTGTTGTAGCGGTGATGTATATTTGTGTGTCACCGTATCGCGCAAGCAACGCACTCAAGGGCTCCCTACCGAGGAATCGAACCTAGGCTTGATCCGTTGCCGTGGGAGGCTTAATCGGGTGTGCGGAAGCGAAATTAACCCCCAGACCACGGCGGCATGATCTGTGGTTACGCGGGCGTGGGCGTGAACACGCTCTGTTTCGAGGTACAGGCTGGTACTGATCGTTCGCTGACGTGATTGAATCAGGAGGATCGGTAAAAATGTGTCGCGGACGTCTCTTATAAGGCGCAGCGTTAGGTACAGATTCATAGTTTGCAGAGGATACCACTAACGGACTGGGACCTTGGTCCACGTCATTGCAGAGTCCTCTTCTCCGATCTCGCTTTATATGCGTAGGCACGTGGTTGGATACACGACGCGTGCGACGGCTTCGTACGATATCGACATAACCGAACTCAAGCGTGGCTCGACTCATTATAATAGGTGTTTTTTTTTAGATCATAGGAGACAAACGAACAGACGGATCACCTGATGGTAAGTGATCACCGCCGTCCATAGACACTAGCAACACCAGACAAGTTCCAAGTAAGTTGCTAGACTTTTAAAGAAGTTGAAAGGGGGGAGTGGAAACAGGGATGGGACATTACCACGTCGATTCCCATACATGATGTCGACATTTAAATGCAATCAATTGCAAATTTATATAAACTGTTAATTGTACAATGGTTGATAGTTCTTAAAAAAACAATAATAGTTCAGATGGAAATCGGTTGCTTCGATAATCCATGTAACCTCAGTTCGAATCCGAGTGACAGCAAAAGAGATATCTTTGTAGTCCGGTGAAGCTGTTAAGACCTTGATGGGTCATTTCGAGAAAAAAAAAGTTGATAGTTATTATGTAGATAACTTCATTAAATATCAAGTTATTAAAGTTTTAAGGAATACTAATTTTTTTATAAACACTTCACGTTAAAGCGATTTGTGAAAATGTACTAGTTTTAAATATTATCTTTAGTTATTACCGTGTTCTTATTAGAATCCAGTAAGTTCAAAAAGATCCTCCATATTCTCATTTTGTGCCTTTCTACAATCAGTGGTTGATGTTCACACACGGCACCTAAAAAGTTACGAGAAAACTATTATTTAAACGTAAGATCGAATTGATTATCCATCTTTTATTATCGACGATAGATTAATTACTATACTGATTGTGCCCGCGACTTCGTGGAACCTGATGTGCAAAGCAGTGACTAATAAAATCATCTGAATGTTTTTAAGTTCATTTTCTTATCTACTTTTATCTTGTACGTGGAATAAATACACTAACACTAACACACAGCAGTTCTCAAAAGGCAAAAACATCCCGATTTCGAAATATTATTCATCTGTGCTCCGCTCTTATTAGTTTTAGCGTGTTGATATATAGCCTATAACCATTCTCGGTGAGTGAGCTATATAATATTGAAAGAATTATTCAAATCGGACCAGTAGTTCCTGAGATTACCCCCTACAACGTCACAACATCACAAACTCACAAACTTTACCTCTTTATAATATTAGTATAGATAGTATGGAAGTATAGATATAAGATAGTTGTTCGAAACAAAATTTACATACTTCGTATATCATAACATGTATTTATTCATCTATATAATTTGAAGGTAACTCTACTAAATAAATATGGTGTTATTATAAAAAAGTTAAATACGTATTAAATACTTGCTTTAAAAAGATTTCGTATTAAATGGATCGCACTAGCCCGAGGCAAGTTCGCGGTATTCTTTTTTCGCAACTCTGACCTAACCTAACCAAAGCGAGAGAAAAGAGCAAGATGGCGAATATTCATCGAGCGCGGTGCATTTAAAACGTAACCTTTTTAAAGCGAGTATTCATTGATTTTTTTTTTTGTAATAACATCAATACAGTTTTTGTTCTGCACAATACATTTTGAATTTTACTGAATACCAGTCATCCGAACTCCTATGTATACTTACTAATATACTACACATAAAAATTAATAGAGCAAAAAAAAATTAAAATTTCTCCCAGACTTTTGGTCGGCTGTATCTAAGCCAAAAAAGATCATATCGAAAATATGAAAAAAACATTCTGAAACTACAGGACTCTAGTATTCAATCTCCAGGGTATTTTTAATTTTTTTTATTGAAGCACGACAAAAAACATCGGCAAACAACCGAGCGACAGATTATCCATCGCCGGTCGCCGCTCTCATGCCGGCCATAATAACGAAAGTCACCCGGTATTAGATATGCACAGGCTGATCCCGAAACGTGAAACGCAGAAGCGAGTCACTATGACGGGCTTTTTCGCCATATATATGGTGGTTGCGACCCAGTCGGGCTGTAAAACCCTACCACCCCGCTATCGTCATTGCCTCGTTCGTTGACAGCAGGGTGCACCACGTGCAGGTGAGGTTAGCTTGGGTGTCTCCAGTCTTAAGATGTTACTCGACAACACATACACCCGACCAGATTAGGCCCCCCTTGGCAACCAGATTAGGCCCCCCTCGGCGACCAGATTAGGTTCCCCTCGGCAGCGACTCAAGCCTAGGTCCGATCCCTCGGCAGGGAGCCCTTGAGTATGCTGCTATCGCGATACAGTCTAACACAAAACTTACATCACTGCTACAACACTACACTATCACCTCCACACACGTGCACGCCCACACGCTTACACATGAAAGTGGAAGGGTTTTATTATTTTCCCTTATCGAACTGAAAAAACTCTAATTTTCCGATAATAAATACATGGAGGAGTTGTTAAGGCATGTATGCTTGGTACACATACACGTCTCAACAACTCATACATATATAAATAGTTAGCTAGGTTAGCTAAGATAGGACGCGATTTGCATGTAACAGGCAACAGCCAAGCCGAGGTGTGTCACGCACCCTTGAGCTAGTTGCCAAAAATAAAATCGGCTGAGTGCCTTAAGCGCTCGCCTTAGTAGTTCGGTGAAGCTGTTAAGACCTTGCCGGGTCAATAGCGTAGTCAGTTCAAACAAAAAAAAACACTTACACCCCAAAATATTATGATTTTAATGCAAAAAGAAGAAATAACGCAAAAAAAAACTACAGCCTTCTTTTTATGGCCTCACGGACTCCAGACTATTTTTATTTGGTTAACTATTTAATGATCTTTTGCATACATGTCGAGCTATAGGAAAGGGCATTTGTACCTGTAGCTTATATAAACTACTATAATGTATAACATAGTCTCAACTCACCAATAAACAGAGCACGAGATGTTTTACTTCTTGTAGCTCCTTCTAACGCTAGTATGTAATGCTCAATGTTGTCAATAAACCCATCTGGATTCTTAGCAATGCATGAGAGACAATGCAATGCTTGCTTCTCCGTCCCAGGCTCAAATGATAACTGACACACCTGTAACATATTAAATACTAGCCTCTGCCCGCGACTTTGTTCGCGTGGAATAGTTACTTTGGGCTAACGCTAACATGCAGCGGATGGTCTCAAGAGGAAATAAAACTCCCATTTTTAAACATTCCTCATTGGTGCTCCGCTCCTATAGGTCTTAGTGTGATGACATAACCTTCCTCGATAAATGAGCTATATAACATTGAAAGAATTTTTCAAATCTGATCAGTAGTTCCTGAGATTACCCCCCTACAACGTCACAAACTCACAAACTTTACCTCTTTTTATTATTAGTATAGATATAGATAGAAATTATATCATTCTTGGTAGGAACAATTAATATCAAAATCAACACATCAAGAGAAATTCAAACATTATAACTCTCCTGATGGTTTGAAACTGCAAAGTAATTCCTTAGCTTTTTATAATTATTAGCTGTACTTCAAGTGTATCTTATAAACATACTAGTTATGCTCGAGACTTCGACCACGTGGAATAGTTACTCTGAGCTGACGCTAATACGCAGCTAAAGTTCCTTTTTTTTCTCGGACTGTCTACGCTTTTGACCTTATTTAGGGCCTTTACAGCTTCACCGGACTACTAAGGCGAGCGCTTAAGGCACTCATCCGATATTATTTTTGGTAACTAGCTCAAGGGTGCTCGGCACACCTCGGCTTGGCCGTTACCTAGAAAAACCCGATCTGTCCTAGCTAAACTATGCTAAGCTATACATGTATCCATTTTTGGATCATACAATTAAAAATTGCATGATACAAAAACACAACTTGTAATTCGGAAAGAGACCAACTAAAGTTCTTAAAAAAGAAAAAAAAGCGATTTTGAAATATTCTTCATTGGTGCTCCGCTCCTATTAGTCTTGGCGTGACTATATATAGCTTTCCTCGATAAACGGGGTATCTAACACTTAATTTTTTTTTTCAAATCGGTCCATTATAACCTGATATTAGTATGTACAACCAAACAAACAAACCCTCTAGCTTTATAAAATTAAGTATAGATAAACTGAAATGCTATTTAGGACTCTTCTTCAACTTCAACTTTAGGCATAAATACCTACTAAACTTTAGTCCGGTGAAGCTGTTAAGACCTTGCTAGACCAATAGCGTAGTCAGGTCGAGAAAAAAAAATCTCCTAAACGGTTGGATCGATTTCGGTGAAACTTTTTGTGTATCAGTAAATTCGAGAATGGTTTATATTTACATTTGGACCCGGTAGGTGCAGATGGAGTTAGATTTAAGGATTTTTTTTTTATTTTCAAAACAGGAGAACTTTAATATAAGATAGTTAACTTCAATTATAAATATTAAATATCATATATTTCATGTTCTTCACAACAAATATCATATTTGTAGCTTATTCAATTTTGTATCATAAATTTTACACATTCTTATATGGAGCAAGCTTAACAAAGAAAATGGATTACTTTTGTGTTACATTGATATAATCATAACATAAGAAGTTACTATCTAATTTCTGTAGTAAAAGTAGACATTTTGACAGCCTCGCCCAGTTATATAAAGAACTGTTTTAACTTCTCAGCATTTCCGCCATTACCGATATAATTTTCACATGCCCCCAATGGGACTAATTAAACAGGATGGGAATCGCTTTCAGGTTTGACAGCAAGCTCGATCCCTGGCTGCCCCTACAATGCGGCGGACGGTACACCGTGGGGTTTTAGTCCGTGGGAGATGGGCATAACCCACTCTCTCCTCCGGAAGGGTGGCGTATCCATAAAGGATTTCCTCACGTTAATAAAAAAAAAAGTTGGTAATCGCTAGTACATAGCAAAGAGATCGCGGTTATTATGTGCCACGTTGACTGATAAACAAGCATGTAGGTGGTAGAGCGACTCTGAAGCTATTACTGGTTTCGGATCGGCTCACCCGGGGTAGTACTGCCCTCCCACAGAAGACCGACGTGAAGTAACAGTGGTCACACTATTGCGTTTCCTCATTCCCCTTCTCCTCTCTTCTCTCTTCCCCTCCCCTCTCGTCTCCCTGCCCCCCATCTTCCAGTCCCTTTAAACAAAGGCTTGCAATGCACTTGCAACTCCCCTGGTGTTGCTGGTGTCTATGGACGGCGGTGATGACTTAACATCAGGTGAGCCGCCTGTCCGTTAGCCTCCTATATGATAAAAAAAAAACATGTTTCCTTTTTCCTCGATGGTAAACTCAATTGGAAATGAATATTTACTTACCTTCCCAATAGGTTCATAGTAAGAATACATAACATCTCCATACTTTGAGACAGCACTGGATAAAAGTTTGAAGGAGTCTTCTATCGGCTTGTACCACATATCATAAGAATGTTTAGACACAATCACCTCTAGTAGATTAATTGGTTTGTACAGTAAAGATTTTAAAATCCATGCTATAACAAAAAATTATAAAATAGTACCTTCGTCATTTTTTTATTGTTGTATAACATAATAGTAGACAATTTCGATTGCATTGTACTACTAGACAGCTACACTAACTATACTAATATTATAAAGTGGTAAAGTTTGTGAGTTTGTGATGTTGAAGGGGGTAATATCAGGATATACTGGTCCGATTTAAAAGATTATTTCGGTGTTATATAGCTCATTTGTTGAGGAAGGTTATAGGCTATCATCACGCTAAGATCAATAGGAGCGGAGCACCAATAAATAATGTGTTAAAATCGGTTGTTTTCTCCTCTTGAGAGTTTCCGCTGCATGTTAACATTAGCCCAAAGTAACTATTCCACGAAGTCACAAGCAGCGTCTAGGTTTATATAAAAATTGTAAAGGACAAGTCTGGTTTTTGTTAATTTGTGGCAACTTTATCGCCGCTACTATATACTGGCCTTTAACACCAAAAAAGAGATCAAATTATAGGATTTGGTTATCCTAAACATTATACAGAGAGGAATTATTTTAAGTTTAGCATGTTTACCATCATCATTAACATAGATTGAAATCGTGTTTAAGTGCTAAAAATCCATATTTATAATTACTTTGTTCGCATGGAATAGTTACTTTAAGCTAATGCTAACACGCAGTAAAAGCTCTCAAGTAGAAAAAAAAAACCCCCGATTTTTAAACATTCTTCATCGGTGCTCCTTTCCTATTGAACGTAAAAGTGATGATATATAGCCTATAATCATCTTCCATAAATGAGCTATTTAACATTGAAACAATTTTTCATATAGGACCAGTAGTTCCTGAGATTACCCCCTACAAAGTCACAAATTCATTTACCTCTTTATAATATTAGTATAGATTAATAATATATAATGAATATAGATAATAGTTCTATACATGTTCATGTTGCCTCCTAAACGGATGGATAGATTTTGACCAAATTTTTTGTGCGTTGAGGTGTACTCGAGAATGGATAAAATTTACAATTGGATCCGGTAGGTGACGCTGTGGTTGAATTTTAGGGCATTTCTGACATATGAATAATCTATGGGTCGAGGTTAAGCCTGATTTTGGCATGGCGTGACGTGGCGACGTAAAACAGGAACTTTGCACTATTAACAAAATACTTCAAAACATTTGCAACTCTATCTGTATAAACATAAGATTAAAATTGTTTTGTGAGCCACTCCTAATACTAGTATTACGCGGCACGCGCCAACGATCTAGCGCCCTTTGATAAATGCCACCAAACACTGCGCCAGCACCTACCCATATTTTTGTATTTAATAAAATAAATAAACGGTATTTATTTTATGGAACAAATTCGCAATGCTTTATCATTTCATTATGCCATGTTGATTCCTGTCGTAATCTGGTCCTTTATGCATATAACTTATACAAAACAATTTCGACGTTTCACATTTGCTAGGTGTCCCATGATGGCTCAATTTTGTTTAATTTTCAAGGCAATACAATGTCCACTGGGCCTGCTACTAATGTATAAAAAAATGCATGTTGTAAGTTCCTCCACAGCGAAGATAGTTTTATTTTACACTTTCTTATGCTATGTTTTTCTTAGTCTGCCTTGATCTTTGTTTAATCTTGAAACTCTGCTAAGTCAACTACTTCTGATTTTTCTGCACTTTAACCTGCGAATCTACTAATATCTTTGTCACCTTACACTTAAGGTGGTATTACTGTTTTAAGAGTTCCAACATATTTCTGCTTAATGCAAGAAAGATTCAGCATGCTGGTGATTAATTATTATCAATAAGCCACAAACCTAGTTCAAATTCTGCAAGATCTTCATTCAACAGCACACTTGCCGTTTGAAGAATCTTGATTAACCCCTTTACATCAACCTGTGTATTCTCATTGGCTGAGTATTCATCCAGGAGAGCTTCCCACTGCTCCATAATCTAATAAACTGTGAAATTATTATATGGTTTTGTCACAACAACATAAATCAAAAGTTTGCAGTCGGGAATGGTTTGTCCAATTTTTATAGAAAATAATTTTGGGGTATATATATCATTACTAAATACATAAATTACGTGAAAAAGATTTTATATATATATATATATTTTGTATTAAAATGTTAAAAACTTTTTGCAAGACAATACTGGATTACAGAGTACTGCCACAATCTCTCTGTAGTTCTGAACATTTGAAAAAGAGTAGCTTGTAATCTGACAATCTATATATTAAAATGGTAAGTATTGAAGTCAAGGTCCCCTTCCGGCTTTGAGAAAGCAGCAGTAAAACTTCAATACTTCAGTGGACTGTATATTTAATTTATAAGGAATACTTTACAATTCTTTAATCATGTTTTGAAGGCCGGTGATTTGCATACATTTTTTCTTATGTAAGTACACAATTACATACTTACACCTAATACATTACTGATGTCCTAAGGATGCCGCCATTTACCATATATATTTACAATTTACATGAATCGATGATACATTTTACGTGGTAGTTCAGTACAATTTCCCTCAAATAATAATAATAATCGGTATGGCAGTTATATTTAAATTATTGTTACCAATAGGATACTTTTGATATATTTACTTGAGTAATACACATAAGAACACATTATTTACTCTTCTTAAAACATTATGCCTCGAGTTACACTAACATAAACATTATATATTAACACATAAGGTTTTACCATGAGATATGAGATATTCTATGTACGAGACATTAAGCGACATAATACTCATTAATACTACATAGAACACATGATCATTGACATAAGAACTTTATTACTACATAAGACATTATAATAAATGACATAAGTCTCCTTAATATTCCAAGTATTATTACTTATCTACATTCAAACATACAAAAACTTTACATGAGAAAATACATTCATAATACTTAAGGGTGTTAAGCCTCCTAAGACTTTTACGTCATAATACCTGCTCTACCTAAGGTATTTTTATGTATCTTATATGATAAATATTATGAGGCTCAGCTGTCCCTAACACTAAGATTAGATTATTATTAAATTAACAAATACCACAAGGGTTTAAGATAGAGTTAGTATTATCATTTCTAAAACATGGGTGGTTTGGTTACCAGCCAAGCTAACTTAGAAAAAACTATATCATCGTGCCTTGGGTTCATCAATGTTTTCCTTAACAGAAATCACCAATTTGGTTACGAGGATTTGGACCAATTAAAGAGATGAACATGCTATCAATCAACTCAATACTCATATATAATTTAAATTTGTGGTATCTTCTAAACATATTAATTAATGATACCACTGTAAGGTCCCTTATCAAACTAAAAAAACTCTAATTTTCCGATAACAAATATATGGAGGGGTTGTTGAGGCGCGTATGCTTGGTACACATATGTGTCTCAACAACTCAAACATATATGAATAGTTACCTAGGTTAGCTAAGATAGGTCTCGAGTTTGCATGTAACAGGCGACAGCCAAGCCTAGGTGTGCCGTGCAACCTTGAACTAGTTGCCCAAATAAAATCGGCTGAGTGCCTTAAGCACTCGCCTTAGTAGTTCGGTGAAGCTGTGAAGACCTTGCTAGGTCAATAGCGTAGTCAGTTCGAAAAAAAAAACCACTGTCAGGGAATAATTTAATCTCAATAAAATGCACAATATAACCAACATATTAAACTGAATATAGAGACATTAGTCCAGAGAGCTCTACAAATAAATCATCATTTTTTGATAGTATGTAAAAGATAGAAATGGTTGTTAGCAGTCATCTTTAGCAAGAACTTTTGCGTCGCTCTTTTCGAGTTATACATTTATGTAGTTTATAATTAATTTACTATACATCAACGTATCTCTAATTCCTATTAACACAATTGAATGCATATAAACTTTTCAGAAGAATCCTGAATACTGTATCAATTTCCATTGCATACTGCAGAACAGTAATATAATTCCGTGTTGTAGAATAACAAAGAGAAAATATACCTAACTAAATACTTTCTTTTATACAACATGATACTGTATACTTGTGTAATAATAAGTGTTATTCGTTATATCTATTTTCTAAAACAGAAAAACGAGTGCTATCGATAAGGAGATAAAAAAGCGGGAAATCGCAATTCAAATTACATTTCTGTGACACAATAATATTAAACTTATATTTAAATACTCACTGTACTGTGTTTTATTGGGAATAAATACAGGACTATATATATTTCTTATTATATTTTGCAACCGTTACAGAAAATAAACCGCCTGATTGTGACAGGTACGAACTAGGACTGTTGATAAAATATCGATATATCGAAATATCGATATTTTTATCTTAAAATATCGATATTTTTTAGTAATATTTTTTGGGCGATATATCGATATTTTGATATTATAATTTGGATATCGGCGGTCGATATTTTTTTTATTCATAATCATTTTCTTAGCCTTATTCCACCTAGGTTAACTCGATACATTATGTTTTTCTTTTCCAGTCTCCTCAGTCAGATATAATCTCAGAATTCACACCTATTACATATGTTATTTTTACATACTTTATCCATACTTTAAAACTATTCTAGTTATAAGTCTTTCATCTCTCTTTATGACATGCCTGTATCATGCTAACCTATTATTTCTCAACTTTTCTGTCACTGGTGATGTTTTCAATCTTTATCTGATACATTTTTATTCTATCACTTCTAGTTACACCATACATCTTAACAATCGCAGCTCTGCCGCGTACAGTTTTTTCTCATCCGTTTCTTTTGTAACCTAGCACTTAGATGCATGCAGTATGACTGTCTTATAACAATTTTATACGCCTTCCCCGTGAGTTTCAAAGGCATTCGTGGATCGCATAACCTGAACATCTTTCTCCATTTAGTGCATCCTGCATTTATCCTATTCCTTCCGTTGTTGTCTACACTGCCACGTTTTGAATCAATGAATATGAAGCAGGCTCGTAGGAATCATAGTACCTAGTGAAACAGCTGAACATATGAAGTAAATAGTATTTTAAAAATCTCTTGCTGAAAAATATTCATTACCATCAGCCTGTAAGAGAGTCACTGCAGGGCCACAGACCTTTTCCTAAAAGAAGGTATGGACATAATCACCACACTAGCCCACGGCGTATTGGCAATTTCAAATTCAAAGAAAACCACAATTGTACGTTTTCTCACATATAGTAATACTACCAGAACATTTCTCAAGCTCAGGTTTTCTCACGGGGTTTTCCTTGACCGTTAGACGATACTGTTACCAATTTAAATTAGTAAGTGTACGCGAATTTTGTAAAATTCATTATTACACACCGGGGTTCGAACCCGCAGACATCGAAATGTTATTCTACTAGTGAAACTGGTAGACTACCACTATTTAAAAAACTTGGTAACTGATGGACTAAAAATATTGGTACACTTGATTATCTTATTTAGATAAAACAATAATGATGACGATTATCAATATGATTAAATGACGTTTGTGGCTCTTAGAACTGTACTGTTATATTTTAAAACATATATGGGATAAACTGTACAAATATACTGGATTAAAAACTGAAAATCAATGTTAAGCTGAATTACATTTTTTTAACATAGCCGATATATCGAAATATCGATATTTTTTTCCAATATATCGAGGTCCGATATTGATATTTTCATAAATATCGATATATCGAAAATCCGATATTTTTAAAAATATCAACAGTCCTAGTACGAACATGAAATTTGTTTATTATAAAAAAAACCTGTGTACCTAACAACCTTGCCAAAATCAATTGTCTAAATTCCCCAAAAATCCGAATCATTCTAGTAAGTCGTAGAAAACATAGGTCTAGTTCCCCATAAATTTCGTACACATTCTGCGTGAACTTTAATGTGTATGGAAATACATTTGTGTGCATACAGTTTGTAAGTTAAAACTACTATCGTATGATTATAAGTTATAACCATATATCCGCTTTTTCTTTTAAAATTGTTTAATAATAGTTTTAGTGTTTAATAATAGTAACAATAAAATCTATTAACATGGGACTTTTTAACATGTATTTTGGTTTTTATTGCGAGTAAGTAAAATGTAAGCAAGGTTCTAACCACTACTTCCTAAACAATGGATTTCTTAAGTGCTTAAATATTGATGAAAGTTAAATCCCAAATTTTCTCGCAAATTGCTAATCCCTTTAAAAGCCTCAATAACGATTGGCTGTAATTACGAAATAAAGAATAGAGGCTGTGATTCCCCATAGATTGGAGTACTTCCCCTTTAATGAATAAATAAAACAATCCTTATACTTCGTTACCATCCCGGTAACGACATCTATATTATAGATTTACAACTCTAACACATAAGAAAATAATGAAGAAAAGAAAGTATATTTTTATACATTTGCGATCTACAAGTCCATATTACATTGTGTAAAAGGTAAAAATAAAGTTTGAAATAGTTAAATAATTCAATGATATGACTGTTTTGATTTTATTTTGGCAACCAGATCAAGGGTGCACGGCACACCTCGGCTTGGCTGTTGCCTGTTGCATGCAAAATCGCGACCTATCTTAGCTAACCTAGCTAACTATTCATATATGTATGAGTTGTTGAAACGTATATGTGTACCCAGCATACACGCCTCAACAAATCCTCAATATATTTATTATCGGAGAATTGAGTGTTTTTCAGTTCGATAAGGGAGAAAAAAAGTAAACCCTTCCACTTTCATGTGTAAGCGTGTAGGCGTGCACGTGTGTGAGGGTGATCATGTAGTGTTGTAGCGGTGATGTATATTTGTGTGTCACCGTATCGCGCAAGCAATGCAATCAAGGGCTCCTTACCGAGCGATCGAACCTAGGCTTGAGCCGCTGCCGTGGGAGGCCTAATCAGGTGTGGCAAGTTTACACTTGTGTCGGCCGTGTTTATGACTAACATGATTTTTTTTATCAACATGACTTATTACGCATTATGCATATGACTGTAAGCAATAGCAACAATAAATTAAATAAATATGTATTTTCATGCAGATTGAGCTGAGCTAGGTAATTTAAAAAAAATGTCAAATTTTTGTCGGGATTTTAGTCTATTATGTCGTGAATTTTATATTTTATTCATAATATTGTGTTACTTGATTCTATATTGTGTAAAATTGGTGGTGTTTTATGTAATATAGTTCGTTTATTGTGCATAAGTGAAGTGAATGGAAAATAATACCACCGACCATGACTTTTAAGATGCCACAAAAAATTCTCAGGAAATTTCGAATAAGGGAGCCACCAGCTTGTTGGAACATTGAAATAATCGCACGACGCTTTACCTGAATATCAATCTCCTAACTTGTCCTGATAATGTTAAATCTATATTTGACTTGTTCGACTTCACGCTTGAAGATATTTGAACAATGTTGTTTTATGATTACTCGAGGATTATGAAGATAAAAAATGTTTGAAAATTATATAGAAGATTTGGTGCTTACGCCTTTACATTAACTTGGACATAGAAGAAAACTGACTAAAGAATACATATGAACTAGAACTATATTGACAACTTAAGAATTGGCATTTGGCAGTATAGATTAATTTCTGCGCTTGCGCTATTGGACGAATATTATTATTACTACTGTCATTTTAATTTGTCATATGTCAACTTGAATTGAATAGCAATTTTAGCACATCAAATTATCAGAATAATAAGGGAATTTAGAAGAATTAACCAAGCTGGCATTAAGGAGATTTCTGATCGTGGGATACCACAGTTTTTCGCCAACATTATTGAATCGTGTTAACTTTGTCAGGTTAATATACTATATTGGTTCCAAAAATTAAATTGAAAAACCTGTGAACAGAGCAGTTATTTGTAAAAATATGATTCATACAATTAATTATATTACAACGTTTAAAGTAACAGCTGTCTAAAGTATATTTAATTGAAATAGACTGGTAATCAGTTGTTAATTTAATGTTTATACATAACCTATGTTTGCTATTTAATTTATGTACTGGTGTTCGGATCAATGGCGTATTGTCTAAATCTTAATCCTTGCAGAAATAAAACGATTATATCTCTCGGAACTAACAAAAATTTTGTTTCATTTAAATTTAGTTCAGTTAAATGTAATATCATCTGCTTTATTAACTAATGAAAAATACAGCTGTTTGAAATATTTTCAATTTGTAGTTTTAGTAAAACCCAACGTCGCAATCATTCGGGAATGAAGTCAGCACAGTTGTCACAGCAGCCACCTATAAGAGGCACTCCGGTTCCAGGTGGACCCGGAGTAGTCGTAGCCAATGCGGGAGTTACGAAGAGATATGATAACATAGTCCAATCACAGCAAGACAAAAGGGAATACAGGTATTGGATCCTATTTTAAATGGATTTTAGTAGACACCCTTCAACTCTAATAGTGTTTTGGCAATGTATCTGTATGTGTAATAAGAATTGTTACGGACAGATGAGCAACCATATTTCATTGTACATAAATGTTTCTCTATGTGTTACAGACAGATGAGCGGTCATATTTCTATATTATTTTTATTCTGTTTAATCTTCTCTAAGTGTAATGTGATATTTTATAAATAACTTTCAATGTATATTTTGGTACCGTAATTTGAAAATAACTGACATTATTATTATTATTACGTAAATAACTAATATTGTATGAAACCCTTGCTTAGAACATAAAAATTTGTAGGTGGTAGAGCCATGCTGAAGCTATTACTAGTTTTAACATGAATGGGTCGGCTCGGCCGGGGTAGTACCACCCCTCTCACAGAAAACCAACATGAAATAACAGTGCTTGCATTGTTGTGTTTCGTTCAGTCAGTGAGAGCGTCTGAGGCCCACCTTCCTCCCTTTTTCCTCCTTTCTCTTTCCTTCCCCTCCCTCCTCTCCCATATACAGGCTGGCAACGCACTTCCGACTTCCCAGATGCCACAAGTGTCTATGGACGGTGGTGATCACTTAACATCACGTGACTCACCAGTTTGTTTGCCTCCTTTGATATAAAAATAAGAAATAAAGTCAAATGTATATCATAAATGTATGGATGAAAGTGTCGCAAGTATGGCAAGCAATATGAACTAACTGTAGCAAGTATATAATTGTAGACATAAACCTGAGCAAAATGCCTTTTGTCACCAACTCATTATACACGATTACATATATTGTGAAGTTAATATTGTCCATTAGAAGTTTTGGTTGATCACTGTTTTATTGAAGAACCTCTGACGAATAACCCTAATAAGAATATAAATGTAGTGTGTCTATACTGTTTACATCTCTGTGAATAAAATTGTTGGAAATGTCTGTGTAGGTCTGTCTTCTTGTATGAACATGCATCACTAGTGAAGTTATGCGTTCACAATAAAATGTAACCAATAAAGCCATAAACGATATCTTAGAGTAACGTTTGCTTGATTAAATCCGATCCACTCTTCTTCTTTAATTTATGGTGCCGTGTGTAAGCAATGCACAATTCCGCCAATGACATGTTGATACAGAGCGTGCGCTGTCTGTGGCAGATAGTGTCATAAAGGAAGGAAACTGAGTCAAAAAATTTAGTTCAAAAACGAAGATAATTAATTTTGTATTGAGACGGAGTTATTGTGTTTCCCACAGATATACATAAAGGCAAGCTTAGATATGTTTCGATTAAGAAATAGATAATCTGAATAAAGTTTAATTTTGTTAATTTTAATGAATAATGACAATACATGTAAAATTAAAGCAAATTAAAGCGGTCCACTCTATCAAAAGTTATTGTAATTTTAATGACACAACTTAAGTACGAAGGAAAGTAGATAAGTGAAAAAGGCTTTTTTAATAGTTACGTTTTTTTTTGTATTAGGTTCCTGGAGTTATGGGAACAACCGCTAGTAAGATTGTAATTTGGTTACATGGTATGTTTTTTTTTATTTAAGGGGTCTAGTCCTGTCAAATCGTATGAAGGTGCTACTGGTGAGTGACCCTGCCACGGACAAATCTGCAGCAGCATTGGATGTAAATATTGGTAAGTAAACAAAGCTTTTACATAAGTAGGTATAAATATTTATTACTATGTTACCTCCTACTTAGATGCTGTCAAATTTAGTAAAAAATTTCGATCATTGTAAACAACAGTTCACGGTTCTGAATACTGCTTTTGTTTTTTTTTTAAATTTAGAATATAAGTACCCTATGTTCCTGCCAGTCGAAGTTTTGTTAGAATAATTCCAAACTTTTTAGAGATTAGCTGGAACAGACAGACAAACATTTTAAAAATTGTTTTCTGTTATATTAGTTTGGTGAAGCTGTTAGGGCCTTGCTAGGCCAATAGCGTAGTCAGTTTGAAAAAAAAAGATCAGAAACTTTAACCTTATTTGTCTATACTAATATTAAAAAGAGGTAAAGTTTGTGAGTTTGTTATGCTGTAGGGGGTAATCTCAGGAACTACTGGTACGATTTGAACAGTTCTTTCAGTGTTATATAGTGTATATATCGAGGATGGTTATTGGCTATATATTATCACGCTAACGCCAATAGGAGCGGTGCCCCCATGAAGAATGTTTTTAAAATCTGGGTTCTTTTTATCCTCTTGAGGCCTTCCACTGTATGTTTAGTATTTTAGTATTAGCCCAAAGTAAATATTCCATGCGAACGAAGTCGCGGGTAGAGGCTATCTTAGTATAAAGTAAGTGAAAATGGATGACATACATTCAAATGCAGTTTTTTTTTTAAGATTTTGGGCTTAAAATTTGATTACAAACTCATCTGATTTTAAATTGATGACATTTCTAAGATTGTAAAAATGGTACACCTGGATGGAGATAGGTCTTTAAGTGTAGTTGCAGGAATATCTCTACAGGTAGCTAGATGAAAGATTTTCAGTCTTTTGCATGACCTTATGTGTATAGATAATCCATCATTAGATCCTTATAATTTTGTATTAAATACTAATTTGCTTGACACAATGCTTCTAACGACTTCTATCATAGTGTTGCATAGTGATAAAATTGTGGCTGGTGATAAACATAGAACAATTTATGACCAACACTGACACTCAGTAGAGATCCGCTCTGCATATCTTATTAATCCTAAATAGATCCTTAGTATATATATAAAACTGATTATACTTTTTTTTCTACATTTTGTCAATACTTTATTTGACAGATAAAGATATATAAAAACATAACTTGTTAAGATTCCTATGTATTTAATTTTAGGGTACCTAAGCGATCCAGAGGAATTGCCGGGTTTGGCGCATTTCTGTGAACACATGCTATTCTTGGGAACGGAAAAATATCCTGAGGTGATGATTATATTAACCTTTATGTACGTGAAATTATTTTACTGAATGTCCTCTGCTACAGTGTATATTAATATTTCCACCAAACTGATTCTGATTATATAATTATTGTGCGAATTGTTTGCCTTAAATCTATAAAAATCAAATAGTCTGCGGTTGTATGTGCATCATTCTACAAATTATTGGATAGATTTTGATAAAAATAAAATTACTTCTTCATTTCGTCTTTATCAAAAAAAAAAAAAAAAATATCACAATATCTTCACTTGATATCAGATTATTCTAATTATAAACAACTTCATTGCCAATAATAAAACTAAAAAAATTGAGCCGTCACAGGACACCTGGCAGATATGAAACATCGAAACTGTTATATGTATAAAATAACATTACGACAGGAATCATCTATGTCATAATGAAACGATAAAGCATTACGAATTTGTTCCATAAAATAATGACTGTGTATCTATTGTATTACATAAATATTCTTTTTTAATAGTTAAAAATCCAAAAATTCAACTAGGCACAAGCGCGATGTGTTTGGTGGCGGCGCGTGCCGCATGACACTAGTAGAAGGAGTGGTCGACAAAACAATTTTAATCTTATGTTTATACAGATAGGTTTGCAAATGTTTTTGAGTATTTCGTTAATAGTGCAAAGTTTGTGTCGTATTACGCCACGTCACCAAGCCAAAATTACATAGGATTACCCGCGCTTATAGATGTTTCACATCAAAAAACCAAAACTCAGACGATGTCGCGGGTATCGTTAAGTACAAAATAATATTTAAAAGTGATAACTCTACACAGGAAAATGGGTACAACAAATTTCTATCAGAACATGGCGGTTCAACGAACGCGTCGACGTCATCTGATCACACGACTTACTACTTCGACGTGCTGCCCGACCATTTAGGAAAGGCATTAGATATGTAAGTATAAATTATGCACTTAAAACAGGTCAGCACACACATAGCCATGGTTACACCTAAATTGACACACTCACACACTCACACACATGCATACTCAAAAAGGTTTTTTTTCCTTTTTCGAAATTACTACACTATTGACCCAGCAAGGTCTTAACAGCTTCACCGGACCACTAAGTCGAGCGCCTAAGGCACTCAGTCAATTTTATTTTGGCAACCAGATCAAGGGTGCACGGCACACCTCGGCTTGGCTGTTGCCTGTTGCATGCAAAATCGCGACCTATCTCAGCTAACCTAGCTAACTATTCATATGTGTATGAGTTGTTGAAACGTATATGTGTACCAAGCATACACGCCTCAACAACTCTTCCAGATATTTATTATCGGAAAATTGAGTTTTTCAGTTCGATAAGGGAAAAAAAGTAAACTCTTCCACTTTAATGTGTAAGCGTGTAGGCGTGCACGTGTGTGGGGGTGATCGTACAGTGTTGTAGCGGTGATGTATATTTGTGTGTCACCGTATCGCGCAAGCAACGCACTCAAGGGCTCCCTACCGAGGGATCGAACCTAGGCTTGAGCCGCTGCCGTGGGAGGCCTAATCGGGTGCTCATATAAGTTGGTTTAACTAAAATTAGAGTGAACAAAACAAATATATTGTTGTTGGCTTGTATATTGTTGATGAGATGATGTGTGATGAAGTGGGTTTCTCATAGTTTGTAGGTGGTAGAGCCACGCTGAAGCTATTATTGGTTTCAGTATGAGTGGGTCGGCTCGCCCGGGGTAGTACCACCCTCTCATAGAAAACCGACGTGAAGTAACAGTGCTTGCATTGTTGCGTTTCGTTCGGTCAGTGAGAACGCTGGAGACCTCTCCCACTTCTCCTCTCTTTTCCCCTCTCCCTTTCTGTCCATTCCCCCAAACACAGGCTGGCAACGCTCCTCTGGGGTTGCTAGTGTCTATGGACCGCGGTGATCGCTTAACAACAGGTGACCCGCATGTTAGTTTGCCTCCTATATGATATAAAAAAAAAATATGAACACTTGAAGTGACATCATATTATACACGCAACATAATAATCTTTGCATCTCTTTTGCTTACGACCAAGGTTATGAGCATGACAAAGACCGATATTGTATTCTATTGTTTTCTTTTTTCTTCTTGCCTTTAGCAGACTCTTGGTCCGCACCTTTTTCGCTTTCGTATTTTTTTTTATTGTGTACGTCAAAAATCGTATGTGTGAGCAACTATTGGGCGTTTTTTTTATCTATTTATTATTATTTTTTCATTTATTTTTAATGATGTTATTACATATTGGGCCATAAAATTGTATTGTGTTTACGAAATATTAAGGCTTCACATTGTAGTGGCAATGCTGACAACGCTTTTTGTATTAAAGTACTACGTAGTTAGCCACAGCCCCCACTCGAGAATTTGGTGTTTAGCGTGTGTGAGTGTAGGGTGTAGAAAATAATACTCCAATTTATAAACTACTAATCAAGATTTATTATTTGGAAAAGTAAACGTGGGTTAGCGACGGAGACTTTATAACGACTGACTCGAGTGGGGGCTGTGGCTAACTACGTAGTACTTTAATACAAAAAGCGTTGTCAGCATTGTCACTACAACATGATATACTAATGAAGAAAATTAGACAAAATAAAAAAAATGACAAGTGAATAAGTATATGTTAGTCTGTATTTTTTTTACATCTATAAAGATCTTTGTGTTGTCTTATGTCTCATTCGCTTACTAAAGTTTTTTTTCCCCCAGATAATTTATAACACGAATTTTTGACTTCTCCGTATTTTTTTTTAATGTGTTTTTAATGTTTGAACTTCTATACAAACCTCGTACTGACAATTACAAGCACAAAAAATATAAATTAACCAAATGGGTGCAGCCATTCTGAAGTGATACACTTATATACATTTGCCAATTAAATTTTATTTATATGAATACAGGTTGTAACTGTACGCTTTTTTATATCGTAGGAGGTAAACTAACAGGTGGGTAACCTGATGCTAAGTGATCACCATCGGCCTGTTATAAATGATTTACACAATACACATTCTATCAATATCTTTATTCGAAGCCCTTACATGTATGTATAGTTACATGACATTGACAGCTAGTCTTGCCAGTATCAAAACTCTTAATCACTACTTATTTATTACTCTAATATATTACTATAACTATTATTACTATAACACGTCCATAGACACTAGCAACACCAAGGGAGTAGTAAGTGCGTTGCCAGCTTGTGTTTGGGGGAATGAGGGTAGGGGGACAGGAGAGAAAATGGGAGTTGGGCCACCGGCGCCCTCACTGACCGAACGAAACAATGCAAGCACTGTTACTTCGAGGCCCCTTACCAGGAAACAACATTTGTCGGAGGAGCAAACGTAATGCCCATTAGGCAGTTGTTGTTCCCCCGGTCAAAAGGTATAAGGCACCATGGGGTTTTAGTTCATTCGACTTAAACATATCCAACAACGTCTGCAGATTTTCCCATGAAAAAAGAAATGGGTTCAGAAAAGGAAATAGGGTACCCTTTATCCAGAAAAACACGACTGTCTCCGACCTTCATTAATTGCGTGCGAAGCCGCGAAAAACGTTAGTATGTCTATAAGTTGGTAAAAAGCAAAATTATTGGGGTGTAGTGGACTGACTGTCTGCTAAGACTTTGCCGACCGACCTTACAAAAGTAGTAAAGTCTCATGAGAAATAGCTGATGGTCCATAAACTCTCATCAGTGGCTCCTAGTAGCTGTTCTCCACACAGCGGCCACACCCCGGTAACCACGTCGGTCCGTGGGCCAAACCTGATGGAGGGGTCTCGAACATCTCGGTGCTCGAGTTTATGCGGTTACTCCCCGCATTAGTGCAGGTCTATCTCAGCAGCAATGCAATCTACTTTCGGTGAAGAGACAGCCAGGCATCTGTGAACGGCCTTAAGGTGACGGTAGGAGTTGATGTACTGCTCACCAGACACTGCATCCAGCACTCCTCTGATCGTAGCAGTTCACCGTTCTACCGGAACAAGGAGGGTATGGACGAGGGAGTGCATTCAGGTATTGCGCACACATCTATGCACTATGATATATCCTGCGTAACAGACCAAGATGGTCGTTGTAGTCGAAATCGGCTAGGAAGATTATTATTATTATTAAAAAGCAAAAAAAAAAATCATTCCAGCTTCGCTCAGTTTTTCATATCACCGTTGTTCACGGAGTCAGCCACGAGCCGGGAACTGAGTGCTGTAAACTCTGAGCACGAGAAGAACGCATCCTCGGACACGTGGAGACTGGACCAGCTCAACAAGAGCACCGCAGATCCGACACACCCCTTCCATAAGTTCGGTACAGGTGTGTAACATTTCAAATATTATTTTTTTATTTGAAACATGTATGTAGCGTAATAATAATAATTACATATATGTTATACAATAACAATAATTTGGAGTTTTTGGCGGGATTTTAATCTGTCATGTGTTTTATATTTTATTCATAATCTTATATGACTCTATATTTTATAGTTTATTGTGCATGAGTGAAGTGAATGGAAAATAATACCACGGAGCATGAAATTCTGAATTGCCACAAAAACCCCCTGGAAGGTTCTAACAAGGAATCCACCATCTTGTTAGAATATTGATTCACACGACGCTTAATAATGAAGTGATCGTACGACGCTTGTAATATTATTGACTACGCAACAATGGCAGTAATAATCTGAAAGATTGAATGCCAAAATAAAGTAAAAAAAAAAACAATAATTACTTCTACACCATACTATATTTATATGAAAGGATATATAGAAAGCGAAATATACAAATTACAAGAGCACATACTGTCTTATTATAAAACGACAATAACGAGCATGCGTTTAACAAGAGTTTTAATGAATCATTTTTGAATAATGAGATTGAAATCGATGAACTCTTTTCAGAATTACTCGCACAAAAAACTGAAAATCAGATGTTTGGCTAGAGTCCTCTTGGTCACGTTTTCGCAATAAAGTATTTATGATCTAGACATGTGTTCAGTTAGGTTTATAATTGAAGACGCCGTTTAGTAAAACTTATGTTAAATGAATTTTCATTTTTTTTTTTTTTTTTTTTTTAACGAACTTATAAGATACAGGACTCCTTCGTCCTCAACAAATTTAGTTATCATTTATTTTATTTTTTTTATATTATATACGGCAAACGAACACACAGGTCACCTGGTGTTAAGTGATCACCGCCGTCTATAGACATTAGCAATACCAGGGGAGTCGCAAGTGCGTTGCCAGCCTGTGTTTGGGAGCAAATGGTAGGGAGGAGATGGGAGGGGAAGGGAGGTGGGTCTCCGGCGCTCTCACTGACGGAACAAAACGCAACAATGCAAACATTGTTACTTCACGTGGACGTTTCTGTGTGTCGGATGGTAATCCGGTACCACCCCCCGGGGAGAGCCGACCCATTTATGCTGAAACCTCTAATAGCTTCAGCGTGCCGCTACCACCTACAAGACCTACCTAGGAGTTATTGGCGGGATTTTAGTCTGTCATGTAGTGGATTTTATATTTTATTCATAATCTTGTGTGTTATTGGACTCTACATTTTGTATATTTGGTGGTGTTTTATGGAAGGTGAATGGAAAATAATACCACGAAGCGAATTTCATTCTGATATTCCACAAAAACTCCCTGGAAGGTTCTAACAAGGGAGCCACCATCTTGTTAGAATATTGAAATAATCACACGACGCTTGTAATATTATTAACTGCACAACAATGGCAGGAATAGTCTGAAAGAGTAGTTGCCAATAATAAAGATAAAAAAAAACCTTATCTAGCAACTGATTCCTTATTGCAGGGAACAGAGACACTCTGGAGACAATCCCGAAGGCTAAAGGTATAGACGTCAGAAACGAACTATTGAACTTTCACCAAAAGTGGTATTCGTCTAACATCATGACTCTTGTTATCTTGGGAAAAGGTAAGGAATTAAATATACTAAAGTAGTTTTTTTTTATGTCGTAGGAGGCAATCGAACAGATTTGTCACCTGGTGTTAGGTGATCACCACCGTCTATAGACACTTGCAACACCAGGGGAGTCATAAGTGCGTTGCCAGCCTGTGTTTGGGAGGAGGACGGGGGGACAGGAGGGGAAGGAGGAATGGGAAGGGGAGGGTAGATGGGTCTCCGGCTCTCTCACTGACCGAACGAAACGCAACAATGCAAGCACTGTTACTTCACGTCGGTTTTCTGTGAGAGGGTGGTGCTTCCCCGGACGAGCCGACCCATTCGTGCTGAAAACAATAATAGCTTCAGCTTGGCTCTACCACTACCAAAACATGGTTTAGAAAAAAAAACATGGTTTAGTAAAAAAATTGATACAAATGAATAAAAATAATTTAAAAATACATTTTACATAGAAATTTTGCAATAATGAAACTATTACTATATGTTGTAACCTCCGCACTCGTGCACGCATGCACATGAAAGTGGAAGGGTTTTATTTTTTCCTTATCGCACTGAAATAGTTTAGAAAAATTATCCAATACGAAATACATATAAGAGTTATTGAGGTATGTTTGCTTGGTACACATATGTGTTTTGATAACTCATATAAGTATGAATATGTAGCTTAGGTTAGTTCAGATAGGTCGCGAATTGCATGTATCAGGCAACAGCCCAAGCCGAAGTGTGCCGTAAATAAAATCAGCTGAGTGCTTTATATACTCGGCTTAGTAGTCCTGTGAAGCTGTTAAGATCTTGCCAGGTCAATAGCATAGTCAGTTTGAGAAAAAAGAAACTATATGTAGTGGATTTTATACTTCATTCATATTATTGTTTTATTTGACTCTATATTTTGTAATTTGGTTGTGTCTTAGTTTAGTTATTGTAGGCAAGTGAAGTGGTTGAGAAATAATACCACGGAGCATGCATCTGAATTACCAATTGGGGTGTAAGGGGTGTCGAATAACATCTTAAGACTTGAGACACCCAAGCCAACCTCACCTGCACGTGGTGCACCCTGCTGATCAACGAACGAGGCAATGGCGAAAGTTGGGTGGTAGGGTTTTACAGCCCGACTGGGTCGCAACCACCATGCATATAGCAAAAAAGCCCGTCATAGTGACTCGCTTCTGCGCGTCGCGTTTCGGGATCAGCCTGTGCATATCCAGTACCGGGTGACTTTCGTCATTATGGCCGGCATGACAGCGGCGATCGACGATGGATAATCTGACTCTCGGTGGTTCCCGATGTTTTTGGAATGTACTATGCTTAACATCAGGCTTAGTGCAGTCACTTTGTCGTGCTTCTATAAAAAAAAAGAAACATGAAAACGTTTTGGAAAGTTCTAACAAGATTGCCACCATCTTGTTGGTTGATTGAAATGATATCAAGAAACTTGTAATATCATTATGTAATCGACAATGACAGTAATAATCTACTAGAATATTGGTTGCCATAAAGCCTTTATGATTTTGGACACAGTCCGGAGATTAAAATATTTACAAAAAAGTTAAACACGTATTGAATACTTGTTATCCTTTTTTCGCAAGTCTAACCTAACCTAACCAAAGCGAGACAAAAGAGCGAGATGGTAAACATTCAGCGAGCGCGGTGCATTTAAAACGTAACAATTTTAAAGCAAGTATTCAATACGTTTGTAACTTTTTTGTAATAACACTGATAATGTCTTTCAACAGAATCCCTGGACGAGCTGGAAGCGATGGTGGTGGAATTGTTCTCCGATGTTGAAGATAAATCAGTGACGGCTCCAACGTGGCCTGCTCATCCGTTCCCTCCAGGGCTTCGCCGCAAGAGAGCGTATTGTTTGCCCGTGAAGGATCTTAGATCACTCTCCATTGATTTTCCCATACCAGATACTAGGAAATATTATAAGAGTGGGGTGAGTGAATCATTCTTTATTGGTGCACCGCTCCTATTGGTCTTAGCGTGATGATATATATCCTATAGTCTTCCTCCTTATTACTTACTAGCCTCTGCCCGCGACTTCGTTCGCGTGGAATAGATACATAACACACAGCAGTTCTCAAAAGGAAAAAACATCCCGTTTTTGAAACATTTTTCATATGTATTCCGCTCCTATTGGTCTTAGCGTGATGATATACAGCCTATAACCATTCTCGATGAATGAGCTATATAACACTGAAAGAATTATTCAAATCGGACCAGTAGTTTCTGAGATTACCCCCTACATCGTCACAACATCACAAACTCACAAACTTTACCTCTTTATAATATTAGTATAGACTAGCCTCTGCGCGCGATTTCGTTCGCGTGGAATAGTTACTTTGCTCTAACGCTAACACGCAGGGGAAACTTTCAATAGGAAAAAATCCCGATTTTTAAATAGTCTTTATTGGGGCTCCGCCTCTATTGGTCTTAGCGTGATGATATATAGCCTATAACCATCTTCGATAAATGAGCTATATAACACTGAAAGTATTTTTCAAATTGGACCAGTAGTACCTGAGATTAGCGTGCTCAGCCAAACAAACAAACCCTCCAGCTTTATAATGTTAGTATTATTTTTACTATATATGTATCCCACTTTGTTAAGATTTGCTTTATATTCCCCTTTATCAATATTTAAAGTTATTTGTAATGTTCGATATATAGTTTGATGAATGCGGTATTCAAATTGGTTACAACAAAACTATGAAAGTTTTAAAAGGAGCTCCAAAATTAACATTCCATTACTGTTACTATTTGTGATAAGAAAATATCGATATAGTTGACACATAAAAAAAATGTGAGGTTTCCTATATAACACATACGTATGTACACTCGTACACCTATGCGTTTATTTAAATTGGAAAAAAAGTATAGCATAAATGAAAGATGTGAGAATATTTATTGGTATATAAATGGGCAGAGACAAAAGAGTTAAGTACATCTTCATCCTCTTAACTGATTTGTTTTTTTACGTTTCCTTGTTGGTGACGATATTATTATCAATTTTTTGTTTCACCTTAATATTGAAAAGTAACTAATTATGTTCAAATTTCGACGACTAGACTCTTATTATTAGTATAAAATTGTGTCATCTTCCTCAGTAAAACACTATATAGAGATACGTTATGAATGTGATAAGAGTGTTCAATAAGATCGGCTGAGTGCCTTAAGCGCTCGCCTTAGTAGTCCGGTGAAGCTGTTAAGACCTTCCTGGGTCAATAGCGTAGACATTTCGAAAAAAAAAAAAGTTTATATAAGATCTACTGTTTGGGCATAAATTGGATGGAGGTGAGCGAAATTTTTTTTGACACATCGTTTCAACGTAAAATCCGGATGATCGGTCACTTGCTCGGCGGCATTTACTCGGAATATCTTGCTCGGAACCCTCGCTTACATTCGGACTTGCTCGCCACTACCACAGCGGCCCGGATTTATATTTTGTGTTTTGTGTGTTAATTTGGAAAAACTGGTGCTCTCACCACGGCAACGGCGGCGGTGAAGTCACATTATATCAGGTGAGTGAGCTTTTATCCCGATTACCGGTTCCGTGCGAACGGAACCCGGCCGAAAGTTAAACACCGTGTCGGTGTCTAGCCACGCCCCCCATGCTTCGACTAAGAAGCCCCGCCCACCTCCGCCCGTTACGATACAAGACAAGTCGTCTTGAGTCGCGATTTCCCCGAGTTTGAACTCGAAAAAGATTTTCTTCACTTCTGCCGTCAATACTTTTGCCGGTATTCAAGTGAAAGTCCCTACCACCGACGATCACCGCCGACTTTTTTTTCTTGCAGAAAAGAAGTTTGGTTATTTACCCATGCGCTCGAAGCCGAGCGTCTTTTGCGAGTAGTCCTCCGCAGAGTCCCAGTAGAGATCCCGATCGAAGATATCTCCTCCGAACTTTAGTCGCGAGATTTCCCAGTTAGAGAGGTACATAGGGTGTACCACCCCCGCACGAAAGCTCCCTACAATCTAGTGCTGGTCATTCTCGACCGTACTAGAGAGGGGAAAACTATTTTCTCTCTCTCGTCTCTGTGCGGCCTCACCGGTATTACCGCTGAGCCCCCGCGCAAGATGTTCGTACCCTCACAATGTCATAAATGTCAGGTGTATGGACATTCCGCTCGAAATTGCCACCTGCGTCCCAGGTGTGTGAAATGTCTTGGAGATCACTCCACTAAGGAGAGTCTCTGCACCCCGACCTCCTCTGAGCCCCCTAGTTGCGTCCTATGCGGGGCGACCGGGTACACCACGAATTATCGTGGTTGACCCCGCGCCCCCCGCACTCGTCGTTCTCATTATCACAGGCAGATTTCCTCATCCAGGGCTCCCGCCGCTCCCGTTCGCCCTCGACTTCCGCCTCTCAATCTAGAGAGGCCTTCCCGAACTTGCCGAGCACATTCGTGCACAGGCAGCGCCCGCTCCCGCGCCTAACGTGACCCCCCTCCCCGCGCGGGCCCCTCCGGTCTCGTGGACACCCAAGATCGCAGCGCGACTTGACACCCTACTTCAGACGACGAAGCTTTCACAGGCCGACCCCGCAGTCTCTCTATCCGGCATGGACTGGTCAGCCCAGCTCTTAGTGTTCCATGAGATCTCGGAGATCTCCGGGTACGATGAGGTCGCAAACAACCCGAAACAGGGCCCCATTCGCGCGATCGCGAAATTTCCCGCCATCGCGGCTACTATCCAACGGCTCGCGCGCGCCGCCGTCTCGAAATAATAATATTTTTTTCTCAATATAAGATAGAGTAAACTCGCGCGTATACGTCTATCTTCCCCTAAAATCGTTAAACAATGTCGTTTTTTCTATTTTTAGATCACGACGCCGGTGCCGTTCGTTTAAAATTGTAAATTCGATCTTTTTCATTACTCGTGGCCGGCCACGTCGCGAATCCCTGTCTCGTGCGTCACGGACAGAGAGCTCTCGTTTTTCATACCCGCACACTATTCGTCGCGTTATCTTGGCAGCATCTTTGCTCGAGGCCACCCGGGTGGGCACATATGTTGCTATCGTGAAACAATACACACCACATCGATTATATACATACACAGATATTCAGACATGCACCTTACACATCTGGTGAAAGGGTTTACTTTTTTTCCCTTATCGAACTGAATCGAGTAGGTTTAGTTTGTTTCTTTCCGAACCACATGTTGTGTTTTTGTATCATGCAATTTTCAATTGTATGATCCAAAAATGGATACATGTATAGCTTAGCATAGTTTAGCTAGGACAGATCGGGTATTTTAATCGGTAACAGTTCAAGCCGAGGTGCGCCGTGCGCCCTTGAGCATGTTACCAAAACAATCGGCTGAGTACCTTAAGTGCTCGCCTTAGTAGTTCGGTGAAGCTGTAAAGGCCCTAAATAAGGCCAATAGCGTAGTCAGCTCGAGAAAAAAAAAAATCCCGAGTATAAGGAAATACTTTCGGAATACATATTTCAAGGGGTATCTACCTCCAGCCAATTTATATACAGTCCACTGCCTAGGCTAGGTACCCCGACCAGTGAGGGTGTGCTGGTTGCCACCCCATTTACTGTGCGTATACGCATACGTACGTGCTTGCGTGTTTACGTGTATGCATATATGTGTATAGAGGAGGACGAAGGATGATCCGGCTCAAAGGACCAGAAACACTGTGGAGGAGGAGGGACTAAGGACCCTGGCACCCCAACCGGGCCCAGTCGGAAGCGTCAGGGGTAGGAGGGGTAGGAAACAAGGAGAGGGGGTGAGGTGAGGGGTAGAGGGAAAGGATCCGGGACGCTGGCGGGCAATGCCAAACTGCACGTTTCGCACAAAACAAGGGGATTTATTAAATACTCACAAACTGTACTTACAATTGTCCTTACAGCACTATACTTAATTAATACTCGCGTTACAGCGCTCTCTGTACACGGGTACAGGTCGCAGACACTATGCAGGATAAACGCAATCAGACCCGTGACCCTAATCTGCCTGAAGAGGGGCAGCACCTCGTTATTATTCTGCCTTGAGGAGGGGCAGCACCTCGATACGCAACGTAGACTCGGAGCGACGTGACGTGACGTGACGACTCGACGAGCGAAGACGCGATGTACGGCGATACTTGATGTACGATGAACCACGATGAACCACGATGAACCACGATGAACTTGATGAACCCGAAGATACTCGAAGACTCTTGTAACGATTGATTCCCCGTTCGTATCAGATGGTCTGATTGCTATGAACCTGCCACGATTTGTACCGGCCGCCGTCGAGCTTAAGTACTCGGCGGCTATACCTTAATGAGAGCCCCTGCGGCTCTATCAATTTTTTAACATTTTGATTCTCATTTTCACTATGAATTTTGTACATTTTCTAAAATATCTTTATAACTATAATTTACACCTATATGTGTGATACATGGTTAGATTCGTCTCGAAAAGCTCTATATAATGCAACAATTGTCTAGATTATACCTAGAATAACTAAAAAGTTATACAACAAAAACATGCAATTTTACAACAATTCTCGATTTTTCCAATTTCTTCAAAGGCCTTTTTTGGCTTTCCTGAGCAATTTAATTACATAAATTTGTAATATTATCGAATAATATACTATCCTAAGCATGATTTACACAAAAATAAGTTCAATTTTAACAATTTTCGAGATGTTGCGAATCACGATTCATGAATGTTTACTTCTACAAATATTAACATTTTATCATAATTTTTATACCTATACGTGCCTTTTTATATAAAAACAATTATTACGATCAAATTACATCAATATCTTAACTAATTACACGAAAAAACATCAATTAAAGTTTCTAAAATGACCCTATTTAAATCGTCCTCACAGTACGGTACGCGGTGCCAGACCAATGCGTGACACGCGCGCGCCAATATATTATTACTATTTTACGCGTCGCTTACAATGTGCGATTAAAACGATTATCGATGAAAAGTTTGTGTATAATTGAGTTATGATAATCTGTGTAAATGCCTATGCAGCCCGGACATTACTTGTCGCATCTCGTGGGGCACGAGGGACCCGGCAGTCTCCTGTCGGCGCTAAAAGCGAGGGGTTGGTGCAATAGGTAACTATTGATTTGTAAATCATTTTTAGATGAATATTTCCTTTTTTTCTGCTTTTTAGGTTTTAGCGTTGTAGCACAAAAGTACCTGATATTAAATATAGATGTGGTTTGAGACGGTGACGATGATAAAGCTAGAGGAGAACCATGGTTCCTCTATCGAAAGATCCAGATCGTTGCTAGATCCACATTGATTGATATGTTGTCCAAATATGTTATCCACTGAGCCGTCATCGCTTCAGTGCAACGTATTTGGTCCCTCTTTTTTATATTATTGATGTGAAACATCTATAGGCGGAGGGTAAACCTGATTGTAGGCGTGGCGATGCAAAACACGAACTTTGCACTATTAATGAAGTACTCAAAAACATTTGCAACCCTATCTGTATAAACATAAGATTTGAAATGTTTAAACTCGTTCTACTAGTGTTACGCGGCACGCGCCGACAACCCAGCGCCCTTTGATAAATGCCGCCAAACACACCGCGCCAGCGCTTAGTTGAATTTTTGTGTTTTATATCTAATAAAAATGAATATTTATGTAATAAAATAAACTGTCGATACTTAATGAAACCAATTTGTAAAATGCTTTATCTTTTCATTATGCCATAGCTGATTCCTGTCGTAATCTGTTCTTTTATGTATATAACTTATACAAAACAATTTCGATGTTTCACATCTTCCAGGCGTCTCGTGACGGCTCAGTCTTGTAGATTATTACTGACATTGTCGTGTAGGTAGTAATATTACAAGCTTCTCGTAAAAAATCCAACGTCCCTACAAAATGGTGGCTTCCTTGTTAGAATTTTTTTTTATTTTTAATTATAACCCATTCATTTCACTTACGCACAATAAAGAACTATATTAAATGTAAGACCACCAATATTACAAAGTATAGAGTCAAATAACACAAGATTATTAATAAAATATGAAATACACTACGGACAGACGAAGATCTTGGGTTTCAACTAAGTGTCTTGTTGGATGATGTAAATGATAATTAAAAAAATTAACAATGAAATTGAGCCTTGCCAATAGTAGTGTGAAAAATTCTTTCTGTTCAGTTTGATAGGCGGTACCCGGTTCAGCGCCAGGGGTTTCGGTTTCTTTGGGGTCCAGGTCGATCTCACTGAAGATGGAGTCGGCCATATAGATGACATCATCACGTTAATATTTCAGGTATTTCATTTTATGTATATGTTTTTTTTAACCCCATGGTGTATTCATACACCTTTTAGTTGTAGGAGCAGGGACTGCTGACTGGCATTGCGTCTGCTCCTCCGACAGGGGTTAGCCCATCCAAGAGGCTCCAAATGTGGTCTGAGAAGTCAAAGATGATAGACCCCTGAAGGGAGATTTGGCACTTTTCTAATGTGTAACATTTATAGGCGGAGGGTAAACCTGTTGTTGGCGTGGCGACGCAAAACGCGAAATTAACGAAATACTCAAAAACATTTGCAATCCTATCGTGTAGGCCACTTGTTATATGAGTATTACGCGACACGCGCTGACGACCGAGCGCCCTTTGATAAATGCCGCCAAACACCCGCGCCAGCGCGTAGTTGAATTTTTGTATTTAATAAAAATGAATATTTATGTGATAAAATAAATAACAGTCATTATTTCATGGAACTAATTTGTAATTTCTTTAGCCTTTATCTTTCATTAATTCCTGCCGTAATCTATTCTTTTATGCATATATACAAAACAATTTTGATGTTTCACACCTGCCAGGCGTCCCTTGCTCAATTTTCTTTTGTATATCTACTGTTTTCAGACAACTTAGTGTTAAGTATAAGTATTTCATCATATAAACTCATTGAACTACAACATTATTTATCGATTCAACAGAAATATCACTACACCCATCAACCGTTTTTTGTCGTTGCTTTATTTGTCATTTCTTCCATTTACAAATGTTGCCAATATTAGGATTCTAGAACATTCTGTTTCAAACACAGAAGCGCTTTCACACCCGTGCAATTAATTCCAAACTAAACATTGCCCCTATTAGGATAACATGACAGCGGATATATTGTTATGTTTATGGTACATTCTATGCCAAACTGGAGACGTTAAAAAAAATATTTCCTCAATTTTGTGATATATTTTAATACCCTACAACAAAATTTGAGCCGTCACAGGATGTCTGGCAGATGTGAAATATCAAAATTTCTCGAATCAGAGGAATCTCAAATTACACTATAGTTAAGTGAGCTCAGGGCGGCAAGAGGGATTGCGCATGGCATCGTGTCGCCACGCCAACAATCATGTTTACCCGCGCCTATAGATGTTTCATCTATAAAAAAAAAAATCTTATGGATGGCAAAATTAGAAATTCTTTCACGGTGTATAAAAACTGGAAAAATTTATATTAAAAAATTTAACTTATATGACCAATTAAGATTGGATTTGGCTCATTTATATATGTAATTTACGTTTTATCCCAGTATTTAGCTATGTTGCGTAAAGAGGGACCTCAACGCTGGGTGTGGGAAGAGCAGCGGGACCTAATGGCAACCGAATTCAGGTTCAAGGATTCGCAGGAGCCGAGATACCTCGTCGAGGGTCACGTCCACCTCCTCCAGGTAAAGATTGGCATTGCTACTATCTCTGTAAATGTTATTTCCTCTTTTTATGTCATAGGAGGCTGCGGTAACGTTTCTTTGGGCTAACGGTAACACTCAGCCGAAGCTCTCAAGGCGAAAGAATCCCGATTTTAAAATATTTTTCATCGGTGCTCTGCTCCTATTGGTCTTAGCGTGATGATGTATATCCTATAACCTTCCTCAATAAATGAGCTATATAACAATGTATTTTTTTTTCAAATCAGACCAGTAGTTCCTGAGATTACCCCCTATAATGTCACAAATGTTACCTCTTTATAATATTAGTATAGAAGTCTAGATGAAATTTAAATGATATATATATATAGATAAAAAAAAAGACTTATTCCCTTGTTCTGAGTATTTACTTCTGTCCGCTTTCTTTATATTACTACTAGCCTCTGCCCGCGACTTCGTTCGCGTGGAATAGATACACTAACAACAACACTAACACGCAGCAGTTCTCAAAAGGATAAAACATGCCGATTTTGAAACATTTTTCATCTGTGCTCCGCTCCTATTGATCTTAGCGTGATGATATAGAGCCTATAACCATTCTCGATGAATGAGCTATATAACATTGAAAGAATTATTCAAATCGGACCAGTAGTTCCTGAGATTACCCCCTACAAAACCACAACAACACAACGTCACAAACTCACAAACTTTAGCTCTTTATAATATTAGTATAGATATAGACTTCTCCGTTTATAGTCCTATAGATATTTTTGTATCAAGTTTCCTTCTAGAATGTGGTTTTTTTTGGTATCAGTTTCCATCTAGATATTAGTTTTTTTTTGTCTATGAGTTTCCCTCTACAGTGTTGCTTAATATTATCCAGGAATTCCCTATGGAGGATATTCTAAGCGCTTACTACTTGATAACGGAATGGCGTCCGGATCTAGTCGATGAGATACTGTCTCTGCTTACCCCAGATAACGTGCGTGTTGGGATAGTGGCCAAGTGAGTAGCTTATCTAATAATTAATGATTTTAGATAATAGTTTTAGCGACTTAATAAATCTAGTTTTTTTTTTCGATCGATCTGACTACGCTCTTGACCCAGCAAGGTTTTAACAGCTTCAGTTTCATCGTGAACGCAGTAATTTAGCAGTGATGCGTGTCCAAACACTCAGACATTTCCAAAAATGATTGAAGTGTATTTTATTTCTTATTCCAAGATACTTGAAACAGTTTTTTTTCATATATATTTAAGACACGTTCGAATTACACTGTTATTATATATATAGAAAAAATAGCTATAAATGTAATGTAATGTAAATGTACATGTAGTTTTTAGGCTGTGACTGAATGAGATAATATTAGATACCAAAAGTGGAAGTATATAAAAAAAAAAACACAAATACATATCTCTACAAGAAAACTCACATCAACAAAACACAATTAATCATAAAAATCCAAGGAAATTGGAAAGAACTCACGCAATGCAACAACAATTACGCTACAGAATCTTATAGAGAGACGACCGAGCAATAATGTCCATGTTTCTTTTTTTCGAACTGAGTATGCTATTGTCCTAGCAAGGCCCTTACATCTTTATCGGACTATCCTTAGTGATTTTTTTTCTCGAACTGACTACGCTATTGACCTAGCAAGGTCTTAACAGCTTCACCGGACTACTTCCTTAGTGATTCGACTGACTCGCTTTTTATAGCATTCAGTCAAGTTACAACCGACCTATAACTTTTGACCAATGGCGTGTCAGGTCATTAGTAACAACCCCAATGTAGTCAATAGTAAGTTAATAGTAGTACGGAGAGTGCTAACAATACATTCTTAATTTGCTCAAAATATATAATAGCTGGAATAGTTCAAACCTTCGATTCGATGTTGCTGTAAATAAATTGTGAACAAAAAAAAAATGTTAACAGCCTACTTGTGTATTTATGATTTTTTTTTTCAATAACTAACGTTGAATGTTTCTAGATATTTCTCGGAAAAATGCACCGAGACTGAACCCTGGTACGGGACGAAGTATCTACAGGAGGATGTAGAAGACAGCATGATACAGGTGAACTTCTTTACCCTAGAACATGGTCGTGGGTTCGAATCTTGTAATGAATAACATAGGGCTTTCTAGGTACCACGCTCGATATGAGAATTTGTCTCTATGTACCAACTTACATTTAAGATATAGTCTCCCAGGACTAGCCTGTTGACATTTCAGACCACGCCATATAGGAGGTAAACGGATAGGCGGTTCACCTGATATTAAGTGATCATCGCCATCCATAGACACTAGCAACAGCCGGGTAGTTGCAAGTGCGTTGCCAGCCTGTGTTTATAGGGGTGGGGGAAGGGAGAGGAGAGGGGAGGGGGAGGTGGGCCCCGGCGCTCTCACTGACCGAACGAAATGCAATAATGCAAGCACTGTTACTTCGCGTCGGTTTTCTTCTATTACTAGTTTTAGCATGAATGGGTCGGCTCGCTCAGGGTAGTACCACCCTCTCACAGAAAACCGACGTGAAGTAACAATGCTTGCATTGTTGTGTTTCCTTCGGTCAGTGAGAGCGCCGGAGGCCTATCTTCTCTCCCATACCCCCCTTCCTCCCTCTTCACACGTCCCCTAACCATACAGGCTGGCAACGCACTTGCAACTCCCCTGCTGTTGCTAGTGTCTATGGATGGCGATGATCACTTAACACCAGGTGACTTGCATGTTCGTTTCCGAAATCAAAAATCAAAATCAAAAATACTTTATTCAGTTTAGGCCCTAATAAGGCACCTACGAACGTCAAAAACTACCACCGGTTCGGAAACAACCCAGTCATCGAGAAGAACCGGCAACAAACTCGATCTGGTTTATCTTTTTAATATATATAATATTTAGACTATATTACATACATGACAAAAACTTTTAATGGAAAAGAAATTTAATGGATGCACAGAGATGAGTCAATTCCAGACATTACTATCGTTCACATACTGATCCACTCTATAATAGCCTTTTGAGACCAAAACCCGCTTGACATGGCACTTAAATTCACAGTCCGGCAAATCGGTAATATCCTTTGGAACTTTGTTATAGAACCGTACACTATTTCCCACAAAACTATTACTCGTTTTACTAATTCTAAAACATGGGATAACCAGTTTGTCACGGTTCCAAGTATTTAGACTATACCGGCCTTTTACAAAATCCAGTTTATCAAGGTTCTTTCGGACATACATTAAATTATCAAGATCCCTTCTATGAGATAAAAAAAACGTCACTCTCTACGCAACCACTAAACACGAATGTAACTACTTAAGTCACGTGAAAATATTTGGCATGGTGAGATAACCAGTCCGAGTTTGTTATCGGTTTTTCTCGTTTATAAGCGTCTTCTCAGGGCCTAAATTGAATAAAGTATTTTATGATTTTATATGTCTGTTTGTACAGAAATGGAAGTCGGTCCAGCCCATACCGGAGCTCCACCTGCCTCCCGTCAACGAGTTCATACCTTCGAACCTGGACCTGGAGAGCGGCGAGGATCCGACCAGCGATGCCATAGCGCCTGCTATAATCAAGGTGACGTACTATTGCATTATGTAAAAAATTGAGCCGTCACGGGACGCCTGGCAGACGTGAAACATCGAAATTGTTTTGTGTAAATTATATGCATAAAAGAACAGATTAAGGCATGAATCAGCTATGGCATAATGAAAAGATAAAGCATTACAAATTTGTTCCATAAAATAATGACTGTTTGTTTATTTTATTACATAAATACTCTTTTTTATTAAATATAAAATACAAAAATTCAACTAGGCGCAGGCGCGGTACGTTTGGCGGCATTTATCAAAGAGCGGTAGATCGTCGGCGCGCGCCGCGTAACACTAGTAGAACGAGTCGCCAACAAAACAGTTTGAATCTTATGATTCTACAGATAGGGTTGCAAATGTTTTTGAGTATTTCGTTAATAGTGTAAAGTTCGTGTTTTACGTCGCCACGACAACAATCAGGCTTACCATCCGCCTATAGATGTTTCACCTTAAAAAATAATCACATGAAAAACACTCGAAGGCTCATTCATAAATTATGTAGTGAGGATGTGAGAGGGTAATTATTTGCTGTCAGAGTAGAAGAAAAAAGATGAAAACCGTGTTAGGAAAATACTAGAATACATGGAATTAATTTGAATATGAATTGTAAAACATCAGTGAAGCCCTCTAGACCGTTCTAACAAACATTGGTCGCCATCTTGATTATCAATTTAATAGGCCGAGTTTCTTAAGCGCTCGCCTTACTGGTCCGGTGAAGCTGCTCAGACCTTGCTAGGTCAATAACGTAGTCAGTTCGAGAAAAAAAAAATCAGTTTGATAATATCAATTACAAGTATTTTGGCAGGATCTTAGTTTGTAATGTAGTGGATTTTATATTTAATTCATAATCTTGTGTTATTGGACGCTACATTTTTGGTACATTTGGTGGTTTTTTTTTTTTTTTCGAACGGGCTACTCTACTTACCTAGCAAGGTCTTAACAGCTCACCGGACTACATATTGGTGTTGTTTTACGTAATATGATTAGATTATTATACATGAGTGAAGTGGATGGGAAATTATACCACGGAGTATGGATTCTGAGACGTCATAAAAACTTCATGGAAAGTTGTAACAAGAGTTTTTGGCGGAATTTTAGTCTGTCATGTAGTGGATTTTATATTCTATTCATAATATTGTATTATTTGACTCTATATTTTGTTAATTTGGTGGTGTTTTACGTAATATAAATTGTTTATTGTGCATAAGTGAAGTGAATGGAAAATAATACCACGGAACACGAAATTCTGAGATGCCACAAAAACTCCCTGGAAGGTTCTAACATGGGAGCCACCGTTTTGTTAGAATATTAAAATATTCCCACGACGCTTGTAATTTTATTAACTACACGACAACGGCAGTAATAATCTGAAAGATTGGTTGACAAAAATAAAGATAAAAAAAGTTCTAATAATGGGGCCATCATTTTGTTCGAACATTGAAATTATCTCATGAAATTTGTAGTATTATTATTACCTACTCTAGAATGGCAGTAATATTGTAGAAGATATAAGAATAAAAATAAGGACGTGATAGAATGAACTATGGTTTGATGTACGTGAAACAATTACAGGACACTCCGTTGGTGAGGATCTGGTTCAAAAGGGACAACGAGTTCCTGTTACCCAAAGCGACTATAGCCATCGACCTTGTCAGGTCAGTTTATATATCTTCTCTTTATATATATATATGTATAGATGTGTATCTATATACTAGCGGTCGTTACGGACGTTATCCTGCTTTGATAACTTAAAAAAAAACCTAAAAGCCAACTGCAGCGCCACCTATCGGGTCCAATTGTGAATCTAAACCATTCTCGGATCCACTGGAACACGCACACAAAATTTCATCAGAATCGGTTTAACCGTTTTTGTAGGAGCCCAGTGACATACACACGTACAGAAGAAATTGATATATAAAGATAATATATATGTATATAAGCTGTCGTTCGTGCTCCGCACAAAAATAATCCGATAGATTTTGACTTCATTGTTCTTTTTTTTTCTCAAACTGACTACTCTATTGGCCCGACGAGCTCTTACAACTTTACCGGACTACAAAGTTTTTCTTCTTAAAACACTTCCTCCTTAGGGACCGTATATAAAGGGAGGAGTGACAAGGGATTGTAACAATGTTACCGGCTTTTATCAAAAGAAAATCCACGATTCTTTCATATAGAACAGAGTTTCCCAACCTTTTTTAGGCCATGCCTCCTTAACATTTCCAAAATTTGTATGCTCCCCCCCATATATAATTTTTAACCTTTTGAAACTTTTTAATATTGTTTTGATTCCCTTAGGTAATCGACAAACGTCAAACGAAACTATAGCTAATAATTATTTACACCATTTCTTTTGAGAATTTGCCCTTTTTGTAAAATTTGTCACCGATATCTAGCATTGCATTTAAATAACCCAAAGCGAAAGGGTTAAAGACGTGTCGAGTCCATTTTTAAATTGCCCCCTGTGGGGCGTGGGCCCCACGTTGGGAAACACTGATATAAGTGTCTTTAATATAAAATGATTAATGTTGAAAGTGACCACGATTTTTATATACATTACCTACGCATTTTGTGATATGCTTTTTCTTGCCGTGGAGATGTGGGGGCAAGTGATATAGTGCGCATATGCAGGAGAAGGGAAGTAAAAGAATGGCATTGTTTAGAAAAGAAATTGTAAACAGTATGTTTGTTAAATGAGACTACATTTTCCTTTTACAATATAGCCATGCAATGAAATATAATGGTAATTGAACATCAGCCTGTCAATTTCGTCAATATTTTTGATTATCTTCTTAATGTCTTTTATTTTACTCATTCAGTTTATTATATGGTGATTTTAAATCCTAAATTTTTCATTTTTCCATACGACTTTTAAAACATTGTACTTCACACAAACCTCGTCCTGACAATTACAAATACAACAAGAAAAGAATTATCCAAATAGGTGCAGCCGTTTTGCAGTGATAAGCTTACATAAATTTGGCAATTAAGTCTTTTTTATATACTAGCTGTGACCGCGACTCCGTCAGCGTGGAATCTAATGTAAAAAAAAACAGTGTCTAATAAAATGATCTGAATGTATTAAGTCCATTTACTTATTTTATTTTTCTCTCTTACTAAGTCGCGTCATCATTAAAATTACAGTAACTTTTGATAGAGTGAACCGATTTTAATTAAACCAAGACTAAATGTTTCTCGAGGATTTGCATTATAATTTTCTTAGTTAGGTTTTATCGTGAACGCAGTTCTTTAGCTTTGATGAATGTTCAAATAACAGACAGGCAGACAGACATTTCTAAAAATGATTGAAATGTAATTTATCACTTACTAGCCTCTGTGTGCGACTTCGTTCGCGTGTAATAGTTACTTTGGGCCAATCCTTACACGCAATGGAAGCTCTCAATAGGAAAAAGAATCCCGATATTTAAATAGTCTTTATTGGTGCTTCGCCCCTACTGATCTTAGCGTGATGATATATAACCTATAACCATCCTTGATAAATGAGCTATATAACATTGAAAGGATTTCTCAAATCAGACCAGTAGTTACTGAGATTATCCCCTACAACATCACAAACTCACAAACATTACCTCTTTATAATATTAGTATAGACGTATAGATTCGAGGACACCTACAACACAAATATGTAAAGAGTACAAGGTGGTAAAGACAAGCTGAAGCTACTACTGGTTTCAGCATGAATAGGTCGGCTCGTCAGAGGTAGTACCATCCTCTCACAGAAAACCGACGTGAAGTAACAGTGCTTGCATTGTTGCGTTTCGTTCGGTCAGTGAGAGTGACGGAGACCCATGTGGGAGACCCTCCCCTTCCCATTCCTCCTTCCCTTCCTCCTTCCCTTCCTCCTTCCCTTCCTCTTCTCCGCCCTAACACAGGCTGGCAACGCACTTGTGACTCCCTTGGTGTTAGGTTAGACTTAACATCAGGTGACCCATCTGTTCGTTTGCCTCCTATGATATAAAAAGAAAGAAATGTTTCATTGAAATTCTTATTACATATATAGGATATGTAAGTATTGAACACATCTATACTAATATTATAAAGAGGTAAAGTTTGTGAGTTTGTAACGTTGTAGGGGGTAATCTCAGGAACTACTGGACCGATTTGAACAATTCTTTTAATGTTATATAGCTCAGTTATGATATCAGAATGGTTATATGCTATATATCATCACGCTAAGATCAATAGGAGCGGAACACCAATGAAGAATGTTTAAAATTAGCCCAAAGCATCTATTCCATGCGAACGACGTCGCGGGTATAGGCTAGTGCAATATATGAATCGGTTTGTCCGTCTGTCCAGTCCGCTCGCGTACTCGGATCCGTTGAACTGCAACTTGACATCGGTGTGGGTGCTGTTGCTGCGGGACTGTCTGCAGCAGAGCGCGTACGCTGCGGAGCTCGCCGGCCTGCACTGGAACATCGGTAACGCGAAACACGGACTCAGTGTGAGTACACCACAAAATAGGACCATATTCGATAAACAATGTGGCCCTTGATGTCAAAAAAAGGATAAAAAAAATAAGTTTCACGGGACGTCTGGCAGATGTGAAACGTCGAAATTGTATAGAATAAATTGTTTTGTATAAGTTATATGCATAAAAGAACAGATTACGGCAGGAATCAGCTATAGAATAATGAAAACACTACGAATTTTGTTCTATAAAATAATGGTTGTTTCTCTATTATATTACATAAATATTCATTTTTATTAAATACAAAAATCCAGCTAGATGCCGGTGCGGTGTTTTTGGCGGCATTTATCATCGGTGTTATTACAAAAAAGTTAAATACTTGGTTTAAAAATGGTAAATACTTGGTTTAAAAAAGGTAAATACTTGGTTTAAAAAAGGTAAATACTTGGTTTAAAAAAGGTAAATACTTGGTTTAAAAATGGTAAATACTTGGTTTAAAAAAGGTAAATACTTAGTTTAAAAAAGGTAAATTCTTGGTTTAAAAAAGGTAAATACTTGGTTTAAAAAAGGTTTCATACGAAATGCGCCGTACTCGCCCGAAGCATGATCGCGTTATCCTTTTTTCGCAAGTGTGACCTAACCTAACCAAAGCGAGACAACAGAGCAAAACGGCGAACATTCACCGAGAGATCTTTTTAAAGCAAGCGTTCAAAACGTGTTTAACTTTTTTGTAATAATACCGTTTGAGTCCATTAATTTAAATATTTAGTCCGGTGAAACTGTTAAGACCTTGCTGGGTCAATAGCGTAGTCATTTCAAAAAAAAAAAAAAATTAAATATAAATTATCTCCTCTCAAGTTGGACCAAATTATAAATAAATGCCAACATTTCATAAAGATCGGTTGAGTAGTTTCAGACTTCATTATGGACAGACATCGTGACACTGGTTTTATATATGTATATATACGGTTATATATCTCCCCACAAGATCACAATAGACGGTTACGATGACAAACAACACGTGCTGCTCCAGAAGATTGTCGATAAAATAGTCGACTTCAAGACTGATCCTCAGAGATTCGAGATCATGAAAGAGAACCACATGAGAGCGATAAGGAATTTCGATGCGGAACAACCCTATAAGGTGAGCCTTTTTTTTAATTTAAATTTATTTTTAGGAATTTTTACTCCACCAAACATATCAGCTTCATCGTTCCCCAAACTTTGTAACTCCATCAAGAGAGTCACTGATGAGGTATCATTACCAAGTCGTATAGGATCTTAGTTTCAATCGAACAGGGTTCAGCCAAGATGCTGTGACAAATAATAGATTCTGGCAACTACTTCTCATACTACTCATCAACGACTCTCTTTCGATGCTGTTCTTAGCAGACTCCATCATGAAGTGATGCACATTCTCAATTTTAAAAGAAAAAAAAATGAATGTAATACGAGACTCGTATAGATTCTTATTTACACACCAAGATGACTCATTAGCACACATACTAACTTCACTGTAATACTTTAGACTTTTTCACACACACGTGCACACACGCACACACATAATAAAATCATAGAATACAAATAAATAAAAAAAATGCATATCAGTTTATTAATAATATTTTATTGAATAATATGGTATTACTCAGAACATTAGCTCAGATTAGAGTTGACATGGAAATTTTTAAAATCAGAATCCACTAAACTTGAATGTATATCATACAGTATGCAGTGCTTCTCGATGTTTTTTTTTTAAACTTGAGCCTAGATACTGTGTGTTTAGTACGTATAATAAAATGTACATTAGGTCGTACAAGGTTATAAACCACAGGTAAAAGATGTATGTATGTAAATGTAACAGTTCAGGGTAGTTGCAGAATAAGGAAAGATGCAGACTCACTCATTATCAATAACTCGGGTTTGAATATTGTTATCTACCCACCTCCGGTGCCGCTCGAGACACTAGCGCCACAATATTAAGATACATAAATGAGAATTATTATAAATACTATATATAGATGTCAATGAGATACAAATAGAAATTGATTTTATTGATTTATTACTTGCATAACATTAGTTTGATGTCGCTACTCTACACACATAATTTTTGTCTAAACATATTTCAGATTTTATATAGAATTCATGTACATAAATATTATTAATTTTTTTGTTAATTATTATATTCTTATTATCTTTGTGTTACTTGAAACATGTAGCAGAATTATAAGTAAATGATAATTGTTTTGATTTATATAGTTCGTTTTATAAATGATATAGTTTGGCCTATAAAAGGCAAGATGTCGATATTATCTACGCATTCCTTTGTGAAAAGTACTGTAAGGCGTAATTCTGGCCAAATAAAAGAGCGAGAGTAACTACGATGTATATATTGGCATCCTGACTGCATCGGCTACGTGTTATACACCCTGCTAATAATATGCACTTCACTCGCGGCGTTATTTTTTTGTATTTTTAACATTATATTTGTTTTTTGCGTCTGTGAGGTTTTAATATTAAAATTCACAATATTAATGATCGGTGACTCCAGTAATTTTGAGTATGCGAGGTATCATTTTCGTAGCGTCCGCGGTAAAGATGGGAGCGTAAATGAATTGTAGGAAGAAAGGAAGGAAGGGGGGTGGAGGGGTAGCTTGTCGGAAACCTAAATATATATATTGCGCGCCAACACCAGGTATTAGTTCTTACTCATATCGCTAGAAGCGTTGATTTACAAAAAAGAAACATCTAAATTATAAAGAATTTCGAAAACATTGAATATTAAAAACAGAACTGGCCAATTTAGATAAACTGTTGAGATGATGTTAATGAAACACTTTTTAAATAACCGACACAAGTTCGGACAGAGCTACTGCACGTTACAACGGCCACCGAAAGAGTGTGTCAACCGGTGGTTGTTTAGTATGTTAGTATATTAGTATGTTTTTTTTTTTTTTTTTTTCGAACTGACTACGCTATTGACCTAGCAAGGTCTTAACAGCTTCACCGAATTACTAGGGCGAGCGCTTAAGGCACTCAGCCGATTTTATTTTTGGCAACTAGCTCAAGGGTGCGCGGCACACCTCGGCTTGGCTGTTGCCTGTTACATGCAAATCGCGTCCTATCTTAGCTAACCTAGCTAACTATTTATATATGTATGAGTTGTTGAGACGTATATGTGTACCAAGCATACACGCCTCAACAACTCCTCCATGTATTTATTATCGGAAAATTAGAGTTTTTTTCAGTTTGATAAGGGAAAATAATAAAACCCTTCCACTTTCATGTGTAAGCATGTGGTATGTCAACACGACAAGCGCCGCCTATTATATGGGCCATTCACAGTATAACTACCCGACATTAAAACATAACATCGACCAATAGCGTCTCAGGTCATTAGTAACACCTCCTACATAGTCTATAGTAAGTCATAAGTAGTACGGAGAGTGGCTAAAAATATACTCTATGGTGGGCACAGATCTAATTAGTGTTAGCTAGTTAGTGTTTAATACCTGAGCGGATATGTGATGACGTCACCGCCATCTGACCAATCGTGTGCAATGTAATTCTAGTGACGTCTATACCCATAAAAACAATTCAGAATAAAAATCTAGTTAAAGTTAGTTGTTTTTGGGTTTCAAAATTATATAAACTTTGCGTTTTACTATATTCATATTTTTTTTGTCAAATTATTATTGACCAATCAAAAGATCAGCTTCATAAAAATTGTATACGGGTCGTTAAAGATTTTTAAATATTTTCTAAATGGTGAAATATTGACGGTTTTTTTTCTTGTCATTTATATTATTTTACAGTTTGATAAGAATTAAGATTTCAAAAGTTACATATCGACATTTCGATCTTTTAAACTTTCAAAATAGATATTTATCCGAACATTCTAGATCATTTTTATTTCTATTTCCAGCACGCGATATTCCAGCAGGCACTGTGTTTATCGGATGTCGTATGGACTAGATCACAACTTCTAGATGCTGCTAAAGGTATGTGTGTACAACATTTTTTCATCCCATTACTATTAGGTAATTAGGAATAGTTAGGTGACCCGGAATTAATAATCTTCAATAATAAAACGGATACTAAACCCTTTTATTTTGTGCATGCCATTACCACGTTCGTATAGATATGTCCATAGAGGGTTCTGTACAATTTTTGTATTTTTCTAGATAACTAGGTAAAATATTAAGCATCTATTTTTTTAATTGATTTATAACGAGAATCGAGTGCAGAGTATCCTCCATAAATATTGCTACTGACGAAACTATCAGCCTGTGTAATTATGCGTATATTTCGTTACTGATATGATGTCTCATGTCTCAGATATGACAGTGGAACAGCTGGATGACTTCGCTCCGAGGCTGATCAAGAAGGTGCACATCGAGGGTCTGATGTACGGCAACTTGTCAAGGGAGAGGGCGTTACAGATCGCTGATATCCTCGAGAGCAGGTCGTATTTTCCAGTCACTTGGTATACTCTTGACACTATCTAATACTCGTAACAGGAATCCTAAAGACACCAATTTCTATTGAAATTTTATTTTGTGGAAAAATATTGTTCTTATTTTGATTAATTTCAACCTATGTCCATTAATTGTAGGGCTGGTTGTCATTTTCTGCCTGTGGATTTCTTAAAGAGCACTTGTCTATGGATTATATTATGGTCACTTTGAAATAGTTAATGTTTTGTCAATTTGTATATCGTCCTTTTTTACAAATATTTGGGCCCAAAGCCTTCAAAATGAAAATAAATTATTTAGGCCTTGAGAATGTGCTTGTGAATGTCAAAGCTACCATCGGTTCTAACAAACAACCCAGTCATCGAGAAGAACCGGCAAGAAACTCGATCTAGTTTATTTCTTCATATATTTTTACAAAACATAATTGGTTGCATTCGTTTTTAACAAATGCACAGATAGAAGCTTCTTTTCCAGACGTCACCATTGTACACATACTGATACACCCTATAAAATAGCTTTTAGACATTAAACCCCCTTGACATGATATCATTTTTGTCTTTTTTAGATCTTGCTATATGGTGCCAGTAGTAATGGTGGCCTAATGGTCAATATACGTATATGATGGTATACGTTGCATAAAGTTCAACTTTAACGTGTACCACTGGTGATACATGCCGCCTAAAGATCAAGATTCACGTGTACCACCGGTGGTACACGTAGACTAAAGATCAAGTTCCACATGTACCACCGGTGGTACACGTAGCCTAAAGATCAAGTTTCACGTGTACCACCGGTGGTACACGTAGCCTAAAGATCAAGTTTCACGTGTACCACCGGTGGTACACGTCGCCTAAAGATCAAGTTTCACGTGTACCACCGGTGGTACACGTCGCCTAAAGATCAAGTTTCACGTGTACCACCGGTGGTACATGTGACATGGAACGTGTTAATAGATTTTGAGGGGCTTTGAGGTTATCTATGAAAAAAAATCTTTTTTTTTTAACATTGAAAATCCTATTCAATTTTAGTGAATTTTGATTATTAGTACATTTAAAATAAACAGGTTATTTAATTTAATTTCTCCCACAGGATATTAAAAGGTGCGGTCCCACTACACGCGCAACAACTACTCCTGCATCGAGAAATTGAAATAGATAAAGGTATATTCACCCCTTCTTTCTTTGTCAACAAATCCTTTTTAATAAAGACTAGCAAAACCACACGACTTCGCTTGTCGTTAACTCCTATGGTGGTTATTTTTAAATCAAAACCTCAAAATCACGGATCATACTTTTTTTTTTCTAATTACTCGATGCCATTTATTTCAGGGGCGTGGTATTTACGTGAGACGCAAAATAACGTGCACAAGTCGTCGTGCGCGTGCGTTTATTACGCGTGTGGGGCGCGCGACCCCAGACACAATGCAGCACTCGAGCTGCTCGTGCACGTCATATCCGAGCCGTGCTTCAATGTCCTCAGGACTAAGGTACTAAAATATATAACCAAATCATCGTATACCATTTTATGAACCAGACCCATTGGTTAAGGGCCGTTCAAGAATTACTTTTTTTTTTTTATAGGAGGCAAACGAACAAGTGGGTCACCTGATGTTAAATGAACACCACCGTCCATAGACACCAGCAATATCAGATGAGTCGCAAGCGCTTTGCCAGCCTGTGTTGGTGGAGAAGGGGGGAGACGGAAGGGGGTGAGTGGGAAGGAATAGGGGAGGATGTGGGTCTCCGGCATTCTCACTGACCAAACGAAACGCAACAATGCAAGCACTGTTACTTCACGTTGGTTTTCTCTGTGTCGGATGGTATTAACCTGGACGAGCCGACCCATTCATGTTGAAACGCGTTATAGCTTCAGCGTGGCTCTACCACGTTTTTCGGAAGTCGGACCGCTCCCTCCCCTTGTCAGCAAAAGTAAGCAATGCACTTGCCTCCCTCCCCCTCCCCCTCCTATGCTTACGTAAACGTTTATATAAGTATTTTTAAATATCTTCTGGTTAAATAGATAAATATTGTTGATGTAATAACCACCCAGACCCCTCATCCCCTATGTCATAAAAAAATAAGCAAAGCAAGGATCCTCCACCAGTGCTTACGTAATACTTGAATGGACCCTAAATAGATAGGTCTATCACATGGGTAAATGGGATGGATACACTATCATGAAAATCATTTTCAACTAGTGGGTCTGGCGAATCTTGTCTACCTTGATAAAAAAAACTTATACATTGTATCTAATAAAGATTCGTGAATCACCCTATCTAATGGTAAGAACTGGTGACAATCCGTTAAGTAGTTCTTGAGTATCGCGAACAGACAGACAGACAGACGTGGAAGAGTACTTTGTTTTTTAATATATAGTGATGTTAAATATAAAAAAAATATTAAAAAAAAAACTAATTCACAAATAAAACAGGACTAATTTTTTTTTAACTTTATTTTTAGCAATCAATCTTTCTGATTACTGCCATTGTCACGTCGTCAATAATATCACAAGCGTTGCGCGATCATTGAATATGAAGCATCGTGTGATTATTTCAATATTCTAACAAGATGGTGGATCCCTTGTTAGAAACTTCCAGGGAGTTTTTGTGGCATCTCAGAATGTCATGCTCCGTGGTATTATTTTTTCCGTTCACTTCACTTATGCACAATAAACTAACTATATTATGTAAAACACCACCAAATTTACACAATATAGAGTCAAATAACACAAGACTATGAATAAAATATAAAATCCATTACATGACAGACTAAAATCCCGCCAAAAACTCCAGGACTCATTTATGCTTAACAATTGTCAATGATAGACTATTTCTGTGAAATTATAAAATCGAAGATTTTAAAAATGGTTGGTATTTCAGGAACAACT